>BGPR01014331.1:0-36575 GCA_013235015.1 Araneus ventricosus | reverse complement strand
CAGGTTCTTTAACCACATGCATTTTAATGCGGTTAGATGAACAATACGATTAGAATTCAGTGCATTAGGCTGTCCTATTCTGCAGTTTACTTAGTCATGTGCCATAAGGTCTAAATAATTATGAATATGTTACAAATAGCAGTATTGCGATTCTGCAACATTGTTTGGTTACAAATGATAGTAACAAATTAAAGGTTCTTGAACCACATGCATTTTAATGCGGTTAGATAAATGATACGATTACAATTCAGTGCATTAGGCTGTCATATTCTATAGTTTTATACTGGAATAAAGTTTCGAAGTTGGATTCTCGATTTGCCATGGGCTAATTTGTGCCAGCAAGCCTCTTTCGTTCCTACCCTTTCGAACCTGGTGTACCAGACATCACCTTTGAACTACTCCTATTAATTCAATAATTGATGAAGCTACATTCTGTTTTTTTATTTGATTCTCGACATTCTTATAATTGTAATCTTAGCAAAAATTTTTCGTTTCGGGGATGAAATAATTTAATTTTTCTTAGTTTTTCCAAAACAACCCGAGAAAATCATCGCTCTTCACAAAATGGAGCACGGTGGTGAATTTTGTTTTTCAACTAATTTCTTGTTTTTAATTCTTTTTTTTACTATTTAAAAGGTTTCTGCAATTTATATTTATACCAACACAAAGAGACATAATCAAATAAAAATCCCAAGTAGTAGTTTCATAAGTATATATATATCTATTTCGAACAGTTTTCAATATGTTAGCTTTTTGTAGACTATATTTTTTTATCATGGAGAATCCATAAAACCAATATAAGAAAGAAATTTCTTCTTTGAGCTGAGTGGTTTTTGTTGGTGAAAAATTAAAGCTTTCGTTTTACAATGCTTTTTAATAATATGTTTTCATATTCCACTTGCGATTCTAAATGGCAACATGATATTTATTTCAAGTTTTAAAGGGATATAAGCCCTTTAAACCTCCGAAGAATGGGGGGAAAACTGTCAAATTCGATACATTATATCTTTGAAACAAAACATATCAAAACTAACTGTGTTTCTCTAGAAAAATATCTGTTCTTTCTGATACTGTACGAACATTTTCAAATCTTAATATTGACATGTATCTATTTGAGAGAGTAATAAATATGGGTATAATTTTTGGAGAAAAAATGAGATAGTCACCTTGCGCGCATGATTACGGATAAAATATTGGTCTAAACTCAATATTTTGGGTATCTAAGTAATCCAAGAAGATTGATTAAGAAACTGAGCGTTAATTTATTAACATTTAAATTTAATTTGTGTTAGAAACCATTTTAAAATAAAAATGTTAAAAATTGTTAAAATTTCAACAATTCTAACTCCCCCCCCAAAAAAAGTCTTTGGAGAAAATATGTACAAAACTTTGGTTCAATTTATAGAACATAGCAAAATACATATTCTGTAAAAATTTTATTTAAAAATATTCAATAGTTCTTGAGATATTGTGCACGCAATATAAAAAATAACACATTTTGAGGCATAGCGCTTTAAAGATATGGCCATATTCAATGTTTACGTTGAATAGCTGATACATTTTCCTCCATAACTTTCATAACTATGGGAATTTTTTTTTAACTCGGTTTGTTTTAAATTGTTCAGAAAAGATTGGGAAATAATATATATATTTTTCATAAAATCGAAATTTTTCGAGGTTCAACAGTCGTTGGCCCCTTAATTCCTTATAGTGAGAAGCATAATTTATTACAGATTATCCTTAAATAATATCGGAACGAATTTAAACGACTTCAGCAAAGCTTTTGTAGCTGTATACTTGATGTACTTAAAATTAAAAAAATCTTCGATGTATTTCCACAGGATAAATAGAGCTAAATAAAGATTTCAGATATATTTGAACTTCATAACCTGCAGGATAATGATAATTTATTTTGCGAATCAATAGTTCGATACAAGCGTGGTTCTAACTCGAAATAATGAAAATCGTTAGAGGTCGGCTGTTCCAGCCTTTTATCGATTTGGAATCATCGCCGGAATGAAATTTCTCCAAGAATTGTAATGGAAAAGTTATTGTGAACGAAATAAATGGAGCCTACCCCTCTCATGCCATGAAACGCGTTTCGAAAATCTGTTTGAATAGATCAATCATTTGTTGAAATGAAGAATAGGCAAAAGAATTGAAAAATGCGGTGCTTCACTTTATATAAAAAAGGCAAATTGAAGAGTTCATCATATATTTCAAGTCAAATTGAACCAAGCTTAAATCACTTGTACCTAGCAAAACGTTGGCATAGTTCATGCTTAATTTGATGTGACTATATCTCAATGTTTTATTTGTTTGATACTCTTCTGGTTCCTTGATAACCTTTGCTTCATCGCAATGGTTGTCGAGAGACTGTTAACAGCACAGTACACACCCGAACTTGGAGCTAGGCTGGCTCCTTGTCGGTTTGGTAGGTATACGTGAACCTTTATTGAAAGAAAGGCTTTAAAAATTACAAACTTATATAACTAAAAACACACATAATGCATTATTGGTTTACAGTTGCAGCCTCCCTACAGAACTTGAGGCTGTTGCTGCAATTTCTTACTATCTTATTTACAAAGGGATTACAAGAATGTATTACTAAGATAAAATTAAATTAAAAATATCCCTTTATAAGAAAAGAAGTGGAAAAATAAAAAAATGTTAATTTATTCTTGCTGGATCATGTAGGTTTGAGACCTTGTTTGTCTTGTTGAAGGAGAAAAAGTTTCTGAATTCGAGGAGGAGCCTACGCCAGATGCATTATTTTGCTCGTATTGAGGTTTTATTAAGTTTTCATTGTTCTATTGAGAAAGAGACTAAGTTGATGATTTTGAGTATTTCAAGCTTATTGTTAAGCTTGAAATACTCAAAATCATCAACTTAGTCTCTCTCTTAATCGAAAATGAAAATTTGATAGACTGGTCATCTCTGTTTCATCCCTCTTCGACAACCGCTTAGAGTATGACAAATTTGTTGCTTTCACCTCTATAAAATGCAAATACTTTAGTTATTGGGCATAAAAGTGTGTGCTAAAATGCTTTTTGGGCAAATTTGAATAACAGTTCAGGTGGATATAATTTTTTGAATCATTCCTTAGGGGAAATTCACAAAACTTACATATTTGAAAAAGTTAAAAAAAACTATTCTGGAAACTTCGATTAGTTGCAATCCATTTTTGTGCTTTTCTTCACCACTAATTGAATCCTTTTCAAAATCAATTTGGACATTCATTTCGGGTCCAATTCGTGGATTACTGACAAAATCAGCTGCATATCATGTTTATCTGAAACAAAAAGCAATAGATATATTTTTATCAAATACTTCTCACTTCTCAAATTCTAGTAAAATGTCCATAAAATAAGTTATATATCACTCATAATATTCACTTTTTTAAACTAGAAAATGTATAGAGAAAAAAACTTAAAATATACCCCTTTTAAAAATGACTTTTTTTTTAACGTTCCATCAGGCATTGCCTCCAGTCATTTCTACTCGAAGATATGACCGTCGGTTTTACTCAAAAGGATAAAACATTTGGGTATGATACACAGCAACATGAACTAAACATCAAATAGTCATATATTATAGAGTACAGAAAAGAAGACACACACATAACACACAAAAAGTGTACATGTAGTACTAAATTTTAAAAACACATTTAAAGTAAAACAATATGCAAATAAAATAATTTTAAGAAGTGAAAGGGCAATGAATTATTTTTTAATCAATTTTGAAAATCTTTCTATTGTGACGTATGCGGTTAAGAGTGTCATGTCTTTAGACACCTGAAAAGGGATTGGCTGAAATTCCATGGAACCAAGCCAGTTGGAATGAAGACTTTGTCTTCCACATGCGCAAATATAATATAATGTTACATTTTGTTTCATAGTAAATGCCCGACCCTATTCATGAACCTTTACAGTTTGGTGTGCTTAAGACGTTTATTTTATAGAGCAGAACAGAACACCACTTCATGCTCCTGCGACTATAAACTTTTGGTTATTTGACATGAAGTGGAAGAGACATCGGAAGACGCTCCTTAACTGTCAAGCAAATAATGGCGAAGGCAGAGAGACGGAAAAGGTTACAAAAATACAAATCTAAAAATATGGGATAATATACAAGAAGCAAAGGGGAGTATCATATACAATTATATATAAACAAAAACTGTAAAAAGGTAAGAAATATGAGTAGGAAATGTACTATATCAAGAAACAAGAGAGGAAAAAAACTAATTAAATAAAGCAGTCCTCAAAAACAAACTAAAATGCGGGTGTTAAAGCACATGTGTGTCTGTTCTGTTGATTGTTCTTTTCTCCATAAAGGGGGAGTTCTGCTGTGTGGAAGCGGAGAATAGTTCAGGTGCGTTATCATTTTGACGAAGAGGGCGCAAAAATTGACAAATCCTTCCTGGCACAAAGGAACATGACGCTTTTATGTTCGTCTCAAAAAATGCTGATTGAATGACAGATGCCATTTATGATTTTTCAAGCCGCACTAGAACTGCTATTCATCCACAATAATTTTCTTGAATTTTAAAATCGGAAACAAATATTCTACTGCTCTCTATTGAAGGAGCTTCTATTGGAAAATCATTGTATAGGATAACATAGGCGAAGATTGCTCCCAAGGCACCGAAAATGTGACTTCTTTTAATTGGCGCTATTTTACAGATTGACAAGTGTATTTTCTTTGTGAAAATGATAAAAGATTTCTAACTATAATTTTGACGAAATTCGTGAACTTTAGCTGCCGAAGGCATTGATGCTTCTCATACAAGTGAAGCGGACATTGCGGTCACAAAGAAACAAGAGGCACGAAAAAAACCCACACAAACGAAAAATGATACCTTGGCCTGTGCATGTAACATCATTGCTGTTCAAAAGTACATAGTGAAGGCTGAAATAGATAAAAAGACAAAACACGAAGAAACAGAGACTTTCGTTTATGAAGTTTATTTTCTGTTTAATAAAGAAATAAGATTTTAAAATTTCATCATTTTTGCTTTCACATTCCACAATCTTTTTGGAAATTTTCAAAACGGCATATCTCAATCTGTAGCACACCATGGTGTAAAACACTGAAATAGCATTGTTTGGCAATACTGCAACGAATTGGAAGTGAACGACATAGGCAGAATTTACAAAATATTGGAGGAAATAATTTGGGTTGATCTTTCAAAGTAATGCTTTGTACACAAATGGAGGCTCAAGCACTTGGAATATTAAAGATAAAAAAAGAGAAATAAACATATAAAAGTCCATAAATATATGTATCATATAAAATCAAATTTCTTCAGCTCCTTTGATTGGGTTAAAATGCTAACTGTATTGTGAATACTATTGCAAGTTGTTCCTAAACTTTAGAGGAAGAAAAACATGATTGCGTTTATCAAAAGTAAACACAATGCATCGAAAGAATACAAATTAACGCTACAATAAATGTGATTTTTTTTATATAGACACTAAATCACAAAACAAAAATGTTGAAATTTACATTGAAAATCCGTATGAAGAGAGAGAATCTTGTTTCAGTTGATGTTGGAATAAGTATAATTCCACACAAATGGAACAGAGCGAAAACACATTAAAATATAAAATAAACTTTCCTTTTTCTCCATTCATTACGACTGAGAAATATGACAAGGTCACATTTCCAAATAATTCAAACGAACCCAAAGTATATCCTTTAAAATGAATAGTAAAATAGCATATAAGAATAAAAGTTTGTGGATGTAACTTTTAACGAATACAACGCTTGATCATTCCGCATATAAATCTTTATTGCCTACATAATCAGATGGACCCAAAGTGAAATTTAAGCTTCATTCCAGATATATTTTACTATGAAAGATTCTTGAGCTCCAAAGTTTGAATTTGAACTTTTTCGTTACTGAAATTAGATTTTCTAGAAAATATATTAAATTATATGTTAATTTCTCTTGCTTTTCTGCAGGAGAGAAAACAACTGTGTAATTCTATAAGTTTTAAAATATTCTACACGTGCATGTTGTTGTTGTTCTAAAGAATGAAAACGCATTCTGTGTGTGTTCTCTATGCGTTCAAACCTCCTTTCAGACTGAATAATTATATTATATTTTGATATAAATCATAACAATACATTGGTCGTGCTATAGAAGAATAAAGAGAACACACTGGTATTTATATGGAAATTATGGGTTCATTATGCAAATTATTTTATATTATCTCTCCTTTGAAATAGGTTCGCTTTAAAATAAGCAGTTAATTTTCCTGAAATCATTTTCTTTCCCCTCCATTTTAAAATAAGTCCTGCAATATAAATAAGAATATATGTAATGAGGGATCTGTATTAAAAACATAGCATGTTTATTAAACGAAATGAAAAATATGTTTATGAAAACCGTTTCAGTCTAAATAATGAAAAATTAAATGATTTGATATTCTTTCTTCATTTTCAAATCCTTTCTGTTTTATTGCACGTGGCAGTACGGCTTAAGTGAGTGTGACAGACTGAGATTGAATTCATTTCGTAATGCGCAGACTCATAATGTGTCTCAGTGTTTCCTTTCTTTATAGATTGATCCTAATTACATAACGAATTGCGACTTTTTTTGAGTCTATTGTTTGACCATCATCATATTATTATGCTTATATTACTTCTGTAAATAATAAATGAGAATGTGTTTGTGTGTGTGTCTGTCAGTGTGTTGGCTCTCTACAGGGAAGGCCGCTGGACCTAGAGCTATGGAATTTGGCACAAACATACATTGGAGGGTTGGAATGTGCAACTTGGAGACATTTTTTTCCAAATTTTAATTTTAATTAATTATAAATTAAGGAAATTTCGGCGTTTTTCCTTAATAACTTCCGAAACTATTACAGCACAAAAATTATGTTTACTCCATCTGAAAGTCCAAAAATTTACCTTTTCAATGATATCAATTAAGTTGCCATTCAATTTTTTCTCTAATTTTTGTAACTTTTAAAAATATTTTTTGCATAATTTACAACAATACTTTTCATAGTTTCAATGCAATTCCAACCGATTTGATTGTTTAAACAAATATTTAATTGCCTGATTCTGTTTCATTGTTGAAGTCCTAATACATTTTGCTTTCATATTTTATTTCATAAAAATGTTTGTGTAATATTCGCAAGATCGCAGAGATGTTAGGTATATGGAGAAATAAATCCAGTAAGTTGAATGATTATGGCTGCTATGTTTTCATTCTTTTTTCAGCATGTTTTAATTCCACAAACATGCCGTTGGCTATAAAATGTGTTGCGACTTTTTAATTTTGAGATCAAATGCCTATTTTGAAAGAGAAATAAGAAAGAGAAGATAGCACTGACAACTTGCAGTTAGGTGTTACATGACATGATCAGTTATTTGACTCCATTAGGGAATTTATCTAGACAATGAACATAACAGGTCAAAGGCCAGTAAAAGAATATGGGTTAAGTATCTACTACGATATGCTTACGTTTTCAAGGCGACCATGAATATAAAATGATGCAAGATTCAATTGAAATTATATTCCCAGCGAACAAGCTGGTCGAAGAAAGCAGCTAGTAATTCCATATTCAAACTTGGATGTCGATGTTGATTTTTGAATATCGTAATCAATGAAAGAATGAAACAGGAGAGAGCATTTGGCAGATCTAATTTTTAACGATCTGGATTTGGATCTGGACTGAAGAGCTGAATTTTTTCAAGAATAAACCTATTAATATTGAAAATTTTCTTTCTTGAATGTTGATTACCTGCAACTTGGTGTAACCACATATGTACAAGATTGGACGCAGGTTTCTTAAGATGACAAGATTCTGTTAATGGACAATCGGTTGCATTATGTAACTTATTTAACATTATTATTCATCATTATTATTATTATTTAATTAATTTATTTATTTTTATTTGTAACTTTTTTAATGTCTCCATAGCTACAATACTCTGAAGTTGTTAAATAAAATCTGTGAATGTAAGTAGCAAACGGCGTGTCCAGTCAAGAAAATTATTTCCTCTCTTCTCCATGATTCCATGCACATTTTATCTTTGGAATTAGATTATAAATATCTCTTCCAGTAACATCTTCAGTCCATTCATTTTGCCATTTGTCAAGCAGAAGATATTCTAAAAGTCCTTTGAAGAAACATCTTGGAATTTGAATATATGTATATGGAATGCCGTTTTCTGTTGCTTGTTTGGCCAAAGTATCGGTTCCCTCTTTACCTTTGTAACCATTATGTGCCTTAATACTGATAATTTCTATGTTGGAATTATCTAGAAGAATTGTTGATATTTCTCGGGCTATTTTATTTGTCTTTTTAAGATTGAATACGGCTTGGATGACTGCTGTATTGTTCACATGAATTTTTATGACTTGATCTGTATTGAAATTTTTTGAAAATTTAATTAATTCTCTTAATGCGATTATTTCAGCTTGAAACACAGTATTTTTATTCGACAGCCTTGATGACCATATTCGGGTAATATCCAGACTTTCAAATACGCAGAAAGTACAACCAACTCCAAATTCAGCTTCTGAACCATCAGAATACATGCTAATAAAATTGTTGCTATTTCCTCATCTTCCTTTCATTCCCTGTGCATTACTTTCAAATTAAGAAATAAAGTATTTTTTAATCTCTCAAGTTTTATTTAATTAATTTTTTACTTCTCAATTCCTCCATTTCACTGGAAGTGGCTTTAATACGCCTATCACACCTTCTGACATTTTTGTAAAGACTTCCCAGCTATTTTATTAAGATTTTGGAGATATTGAATGGCATGAATGGATTGATGGTAAAGGTGAGCATTCCAGTTGAGTTTATTATCTATGCCAACTCCAAGGTATTTGAATGCATGCGTTCTTTTTATTCTTGATAGATTCCAGTATATGTCATGCAATATAGGAATGTCCAGTATTTCATATAATATAGGCCAAAGCTTTGATAATTTTTCATCGTCTTTTCCAAATAATAAGTTTTGAAAGAACTTTTATAATTTTTTGCGTCGCTAAATTTCATTCGTGACCAAATTTGATGCCTTCAAATCAAAATGAATCGTTATGAGATAATAGGCTTTAAATCATAAAAATATTTTAACTTGTCTTTATACTTAAATCGCTAATTTTGTGATATTTTCAGACTTGGAACAAACATTATCACTTAATTATTTTTGGATTTGACATAAATATCCGAAAGGTCATTCTAAATGCTTTTGATTAGTTTTGTTTGGTTAAAAAATAAATTTTGTTTTGCATACCTCATTATGAAAATCTTTAAATTTAAGGAATAATATAACTATTGGAATCTTCGAATTATGATGCTTTTATTTTGAAAATAATGCAGTCATGATTTTTATGCCATGCAATAGTTTCAAAAAGGCTTCGAGGAATTTCTAAACTACGGATTTGAAGTTTCTCAAATGGAAGCTTTAAGTCAGAAATCCTCAAAAATTTCTCCTTAATATAAAATGAAACAAAAAGAAAAGAAAATTGTTTCATAGTAATATTAGAAGACTTTTCAATCGGAGAGTTGTTCCAACTATAGAAAAATGATAAATTCCGTAAAATCGAAAACTAACTTCTATTTAGTTTGATTGAAAAAACTTCATAAAGGTCTTCTTAATATAATATGCAACATCTGTTGCGTTTTTGTACATTGTGCCCATTCCTTATAAAACAGAATAAAGTAACCTTATTGAAAAAATTATTCTTTTTAAGCTATATAACAAAAACATAATATTGCATTTACCAGGCAGTAACATCCAATATTTTCCACACGAGATTATGAATATTGATTTTATTCTAACGGAAAAATGTATGGATGTTATATACAGTATCGAAAATGAAACATCTTAAATTCATATTTTATGGAGTAGAGAAAAGAAGGCATACTCAAAACACAAAAGAATACATGCAATAGCAAAATATTTATAATATAAGAATAATAATAAAAGTCGCGAGAAGGCCCCTAACGCTCAGGAATATGGGTCTTGTCACAGAAACCAGTTGCGGTGAACAGAGGAATGGATTATTTTCTCAGAATTCGGAGTGGGGGAACAGGGGAGGGTTCGGAGAGTTTTTGAGAGGGGAAGTAAATTTCCCTTATCTCTGAAAGAGAAAGTCTTCAAGTATTTTGAGGTCTCTCTTTTCCATGTGCACTCATCAATTCATCAGTTTTTGTATTTGTTAATGCATTTTTTTATTAGTGGATTTTGCATTATTTTTACTTGGAAGAAACGAAAGTTAGTGTCATTTAATTCATTAATTCTGTTTTCATGCTTTTTCTTTATTTCTTAAGCACTCTGGCAATCTTCATGAGATTTTCTTCAACAACTTTCGGTAGTAAATTTGTGACAATCATATGTGAGATATTGTTGGCAAGCTAAAAGCCAGTATTAGACGGTTTCAAATCTTTTAGTATAATAATAATAACATTTAGAACATTAAAAAAGAGGTGAATTAATTGGTTTCCTAATCGGGTTTCCAAAGCTAGCTATTGTTTTGTATATTGCTAACAGCATAATGCAATTTCGAAAAGGAATACCCTGAAACTCTAGAACTAAGCTACTTGAAATCCAGACACTGGCTTCCACATTTGTCAAGTAGATATAATAATAACTTCTCCTGCGTAGTAAATGCTGGACCCGATTCCGCAACCGTTACAATTCGATGTGCTACCATGTTGATTTTTTACAGGTATTCTTTTGTTACCAGGTTGGAATATAACTCTTGTCCATTTCGCTGAGAGGATGCTGATTAAAAGTTTGTGGCTGTTGATGCTATTGCTGATTCGTTCTGTCCCATTGAAATAGCTATTCAACCAAAATAATTTTTCTGAGTTTCAATTATATAAATAATTTTCCTATTACTCTCTGTTGAAGGAGCTTCTGCTTTAAAGTAAACTTAGAAAAGTTTATGTTTGAAAGCCGTTGAATAGGGTAACATAAGTGAAGATTGTTCCCAAAGCACCGGGGATGAGACTTTTCTAATTGGAACAGTTTGCCAGATTGACATGTGTGTTTCATTTCCGAAGCAAATAAGAGATTGAAGGACATAATTTTGAGGAAATTCATGAATTTTTCTACTAAGAATATTGATGCTTCCGAAAAACCGGAGGCCGACTTAGTAGTCACAACAAAACAAGAGGCGTAATAGAGAAAATAAAAATACACAAAAAACGATGCTTCAACCTTTGCACGTAATATCCTGGTTGTCGAAAACTAACAGACAAGAGGAAGAACAGAAAGAAGCAGAGCTCGTCGTCTACGAAGTTTCTGTACTGTTTAATAAGCAAATAAGATTTTAAAATCTTATCATTTTTGCTTTCAGAACGTTCTTGAATTTTCCTGGCATTTTTCAAAACGATTCATCTCAATCTGTAGCACATCATGGTATAAAACATAGAAAATCATTGTTTGGAAACACTGCAATGAGTTTAAAGTAAAAACCACAGACTAGATTTAAAAAATATGGAAGAAACTATTTTGATTGCTCTTTCGAAGAAATACTTCTCAAAGATTTAGAGGCTATTTGAAATACTAACAAAAGAACAAATATGAATAAGCATAGCAAAGCCCATAAATATATATACCCTATAGAAGCAAGTTTCTTTAACTCCTTGGTTTTGCATAAAATACTAACTATTTTTTGATAATCACACCATGTTGTTCCTAGTCTGCAGAGAAAGAAAAACATTATTACCTTCAACGAAAGTCAACTAAATGCAATGAACGTATATAAATCGACACCAATGTGAACATGATATTGGAGCAAGAGGGTGAAACACAAGTTAAAGGTATGGAACACTAAATTGAAAATACACATAAGGCGATAAAATCTTCTTTTAGTTTAATTTGGAACAGGTATAATTACGCATAATCGAAACAACGAGAAAATTAGTATAAAATATAATTTAAATTTTATCCTTTCTCCATACATTATGATTTGCAAAGTCACTTTTAAAATATTTTTAAAAAATGCAACGTATTTCCATTAAAGCCTAGCAAACTAAAATATGCGTCAACACAATTATTTACCTTTACCATTTTTGCTCTTTCTTCTTTCAAGTATTCAGTGAATATATGGCAGAAGAGGAAAGCGAAATGGAAGCTAAAGAAAATGAAACTAAATAAGCGATTTTTCTGTGAAAGAAAGTTGATTCTGAATTTTATGTTTGAAATTTTTCATTATTGGAAATTGGATTTTCTGGAGAATGAAATGAAATTCATAGTTCATTTGGCTTAACTTTCTGCACGAAATTGATATAAATTATGTATATGCATAGCTTTTCAAAAATTCATTGCGTCCATGGTGATAAACCAAAAATTGTTAATTCTTTTGAAGACAATTGTTTTGGGGATATCTCATGGTAAAATCCTATTCCGCTTCTGGAAATTTGAAATGCACGAACATCCTTTCAGATTGAATATTCATTTCATATTTCGATATGATTCATAATAAAGCCCTAGTCTTCTATTTATATAAAGATGAATGTTTGTCTGTCTTCGTTACAAATTCACAGTTTTTGTACGAACACGGTGAAATTTGGCACACGTGACCTTCGAGACAGGCGGAAGTTCACTGTGAACATTTATAAGTCCAAACATTAATTAAAATGTCAACTAATTAACAATTTAGCAAAAGTTTGACGTTTTTTCGCGCTATCTTCCGAAGGAATTATCTCAGAAGAACGATTTTTGTATTTTTCTAAAGCTAAAAAATTACTTTTTTTAATGATACCACTTTTAATGCTGTTCTATTTTGTTCCTAATTTTAATTAATTTTTAAAATATATTTTTTAAGATTTGCCAAGTCTCATTGTTTAAACGAAATTCAGAGTTTTTCAAAGTTATGTACTGACGCCATTTGTACTAGTTTATTCAAATTATTCATTACGCACAAGACGAAGTTTTATCTTTCTTACAAATTACACTGCGCTGCAAAAAAAATTTTAATTTCGAGTCCTGATACCATTCCTTCTGATTCTTATGTGAAATCACCTCCTAAATCTAAATATGAGACCCATTTTGCTCCATCACCCACCGTTTTCTCGGGACGTCCCCCCCCTATTTGTAACACTGTTTGGTAATTTTATGTCCATGAATTTGATTTGGAGGGGGGGGGGAATCATTATTTTAACCATTAAATATCTTCTGAGGGGCTACAGAGGTGGAAAGTTCTAAAATAGGAACATTTGTAGCAAGGGGGGAGATTAGGGTGGGGATTTGTCTCCTTAAATTAAAAAAAACCAATAAAAATGACCGGTTTTTTTGGTTTGTTTTCGCAATTTTTTCACTTGTTTTCTACATATTCCAGCTTCCAGCCCCAACTTTTCCTCACCCAAACACCCCAAATAATAAAAATATATATCAACAATTTTGGCTAAAAGCGGATGAGGGGGAGAGGTCCCGAAGCCCTGACAAAAAATTTTGGAAGATTCATTGTACAACGTTGCCGCTCTTTATTTTTATCACCATTCTGTAATTTTATGACCATGAATTTGATTTGGAGGGGGAAAGGATTAATTTAACACAAATTTAAAAATAAAAATATAATATATAATAATAAATAATTATCGATAATATAATATAAATGTAATTTATAATATAGTACCTTCATCTGGTGCTTTCTTTCCTCTTGTACCATGAAGTAGAAGTTTTTCGTACCATTGACCACCAGTATTCTGTCAACATGCTCGCATTTTTGAATGCAAGCCCTGCTTGTTTTTCTTTGCGATTCAGGTTTTTCATAAGCGTTGAATCTTAAAAAAGTTGTCTAATCTGGGGAGCCACGAAAATTCCTTCCTTGATTTTAGCCTCACTAAGACGAGTAAATTTAGTTTTCAAAAAGTGAAATCCATCACCTGTATTATCAATTGCTTTCACAAACTGTTTGATCAATCCGAGTTTGATGTGCAAAAGCGACAACGTTGCACAGTGAATCTTCCAAAACTTATTTTTATATATTAATTTTATTTATTATATATTATATTTTTATTTTTAAATTTAAGTGTTAAAATAATCCTTCCCCCTTCTCCAAATCAAATTCATAGCCAAAAAATTACAGAACAGTGATAAAAATAAAGAGCGGCAACGTTGTACAGTGAATCTTCCAAACTTTCTTGTCAGGGCTTCGGGACCTCTCCCCCTCACCCGCTTTTAGCCAAAATTTTTGATATATATTTTTATTATTTGGGGTGTTTGGGTGAGGAAAAGTCGGGGCTGGAAGCTGGAATATCTAGAAAATAAGTGAAAAAATTGCGAAAACAAACCAGAAAAACCTCTTATTTTTATTGATTTTTTTTTAATTTAAGGGGACAAATCCCTCCAAAATCTCCCCTCCCCCCTTGCTACAAGTGTTCATATTTTAGAACTTTTCACCTCTGTAGCCCCTCAGAAGACATTTAACGGTAAAAATAATAGTTTTCCTCCTCCAAATTAAATTCATGGCCATAAAATTACCGGACAGTGATAAAAATGGGGGGGGGGGGGGGGCCCCCACAAACGGGGGGGGGGGGGGCAAAATGGGGGCCATATTCGGATCCCGGGGGTCATTTTACATAAGAATTTGCAGTAATGGTGTCGGGGCCGATTTTCATGCAGCGCAGTGTTAATGTCACACGAGACGATTTATTGAAAAGTATCGGTTATGCTTCATTTAAAATACATATATGATAGGATTCATTTTTAAACTTTTATTAAATATTTTTACATATAATATAATCATTTGCCAACACTCAGTATTTGATTTCTGATTATTGTATAAAGCCTTTAAAGACGACTTTTCTTCATAAAAAAAGAGTTGCCTTTGAATTAGACTTACGTCTCTCCATAGTGGTCTAATGGTGTGTCGGGAAAGGAAAAAGTTATATTGCATTTCGTGCTACGGTTAAACGTTTATAGCTCCGCACTCAAGTAACATAGAGAGTTTGTTTTTGTTCCATTTAGCACAGAAAGGTTGACATTGAAATTGAAAAAATAATTTTAGAATTTGGAATTACGGTTTATTTATAGTCGAGCTGCAAAGTTAGTAAAAATCACGAGAAAATTTGATGTCTTCACAGCGACTGATGCGCGCACAAGCAGACTAAGGCAATTCATTCATCGGTCGTGCGAAATATTACTCAAGAATTGTTCAATTACGTCGAATTTCGTTCTAAAGTTAAAGCTTATTGCCCCGCAAACAATTAACATAGAGAGATGGTTGTAGTTTCATTTAACAGAGGAAGGTAGACATTGAAAGTTTCAAAAGTTATTTTAGAATTTGTAATTACGGTTTAGTCACAGTCTACTTGCAAATTTGGTGAAAATCACGAAGAATTTTACATAGATATTGTCAAATAGTCACGCTAGACTAATAGTCACTATTGACTACCCTGTTAGCAGAATATATTTTATGATACCTTCACAATGCTGCCTTGATATTCTGAATGTCGTACAACATCGTAAAGATGTCGTATTATTACTGTAGAGCATCCTGTGCTAATTGGGTATTGATTTAAGAGTGACATACAGCTACATTAGTCACAGAAAGTCGCAGTTGAGGAAGGTAAGAAAGTCTACGCCCCTCAATCCCAGCTGCCGTTTCGCAGAGACAGCCTCCCGTCGATTTTTTTTTAGGTAGATTCTTTATAGGATGTCTACCTATTGCCCTGCTTCTCAAGACACGACTTCCGGAACATTTCTGCATATCTTCACTGATCACGACCCCTAAAGCCCCAAACCACCCTTGGTTGAAAAGTTTATATATATATATGTTATCTTGTGAAAACGATAACTGGAATAATTTTGGATTAAATTTAACCAGCTTCGGAAATGTTGTAAGGATTATAAAACTCTCGGTCGAGTTCGCACATGGGCGTTCCAACTCAAAGGGGGTGGAAGTGGTGGCGGCTGGAAATTTACATTTTCCTACAATTCCTTTACAATTAAAAAAAGAAAATAAATAAATAAGGCGAATTATTGCCTTATCATAAAGAACAATTTTGCATTTAAACTTTTTCGAGAGCTACAATTGCTTAGAAGTTATGAGCTGAAAAGTGATTTTCCCTCCCTTGACCTCCTCTGCCCCGACTTAAAGTGCGTTTTAACCTATGCATGTTACACCTTGTTGAAAATCTCTCGTCATTTGCAGTCTCTTCCACCCGCTTTAATTCTTGCACCTCTAATCCTTATGAGAATAGAGGGCGAAATGTTCTTTCCTTTATTATTATTAGTACAGACATATGCATAACGCTTTTGCCCATGTTATTTTCTGAACTCGATAACTGGAATAATTTTGAGTAGATTTTAACTTACGAGGGATATGTTGTATGGATGGTGAAAATCTCGACCGAGTTCGTAGATGGTCTAACCAGCTCAAAGGCAGTGGAAATGGTGGGGACTGAAAATTTCATTTTCCCATAATTCCCTTACGATTGATGATAGAAAGAAAATTCAAATTAAGGAAATTATTGCCTCTTCATAACAATCAACATTTGTGTTGAAACTTTTTTGATAGCTACAATTTCTTAGAAGTTATGAGCTAAAGTACTATTTTCAATCCCCTCTCCCATTTTATCGTTTCTCCATAGTTCTGTTACGACTAAAGATAGAAAAAAATTCTATTAGGCGAATTATCACTTTATCATAACAAACTACTTTTATACTAAAAGTTTTTTGTCAGCTAGAATTGCTTATAAGTTATAAGTTGAAAAGCGGTATTCAATTCCCCCCCCCAATTTATCTTTTCTCCATAGCTCCGTTACGATTGAACTTAGAATGAAAAATTCTATTAGGCGAAATATCACTTTATCATAACAAACTACTTTTATATTGAAAGTTTTTTCACAGAACCGCCGCCCCATGTCCCCAACTGAACAGCAAGAATTACTTAGAAGTTATGAGCTCCCATCAGCAGCATTCACTGCCAAATTTTATTCGGTAAACAAGCCGATATACCTCGCTTTGCTCCGGATTGAAATGCTTTCATGTCTAATATTTTTAATGTAAAAACTACTATTGTATAAAAATTATAATACGCAAATTCCTTTTCTGATCTCAAACGTTTTTCATTCAAATGAGAATATTAATTGAAACAGACGATTTTTAAAAATAGTCGTTTTCTCCATAAAGTATTATTTGTTATATAGGTACTTCAAATTTTGTTAACAATTACTAAAGTGTAAGAAAGGTTTTAATGAATATTAGGAAACAATTAAATTAACTAGTTTATTATTCATTACTTTAAAGAATGAAAATAAATCAAATCAATAGTCGGTCTTGATATAAATCGTTATTCGTCTACTTTAAAAATTTTTTTAGCATTCGTTCAGAATTTTGTTAATGTATTATGGCAACTATATATATTCGTATTATTCTTGTTCTTCCACAATAAAGAATATTATTACGAATTTGTATAAAATTAATTTTGGAAAAATATTAAATTTAGAGAAAGTAAATGTGTGGAAATGAAATTTTTGTCACTGAAATGCTAATTTTTAAAAGAATTTAATAAGGTGTATAAACAGTTTCGTGAGAAAATATTTTCCAATGATATCACAGAAAAACGCCTTGCTTAATTTTTAATTAGCTGAAATTTTAAGTAACTTTCGGGCTTTGAAAAGTTGAAAGTGACCTTTCTCTTGTCTTGAATAAAAAGTGTGAGAAGTTGGGTTAAAATCAGTCCAGTGGTTTAGGAGGTGATGTGGAACATACATACATAGCCACAATGACTTTTATTTAAATTGAGATAATTATTAGATAATTACAAGATTGAGATTGCTGTCAGATACTATCAGCCATTAAAAAGGTTTTAGTGAAGATTTCGCCATAATTAATAAAATATTTAATTTTAATTCAGTAAATAGTTTTAATTAGTCAAAAAGTTAATTTTAATAGATAATTTGATAATTAGTTAATTTGACAGATTACTTTAATTTGAAATTTAACTGAAAATGGTGGCACAAAGATTTGTTTAATAAATTTAATATAAAATAGTCAAAAAAGATAGATATATAAGAGTTCCCTTTATCGTTTTGATATTGAAATATATGTCATCAACTTTAAAATTGTTTTGGGGTTTTCTGCCTGAGTATTTGCTTTGAACTGTCGATGAAGATTTAAATTTACTGTTGAAAATGGCTGCATTTATATCCTTTGCTTTAAAAACACGTATTAAATTTGCAACTAACAATGTTTAATAATTTTTATTCTCTTATGTGTTAAGAATTCAGTGACTATTATCTCTGTTACCAGGGGGTACTCTAAATGAGTCCATTCTAGTAGTGTTTAAATGTTTCATGTCATGTGATGTTAACATATGACAAAGCATTGTTCTGACATTTATATTATAACCTAGATTAAACAAATTATTTTTTAAATCTAGAGTCTTTTTTCATTCGTGCCGAGAGTCAATTTCTTGTTACTGTTTTAGATAGGCTGATTTATTGCTATCTAGGAGATATTTGCACTGCTAGAATGTTTATTTCTTTATGACTCCTACCTGTTGAATGATTATGTATTGGGATATTATAAAAATTAACCAATGTTGTGACCAATAAATCTAGCATAACATTTTGAGTAGAA
This sequence comes from Araneus ventricosus, assembly GCA_013235015.1. Lineage (NCBI taxonomy): Eukaryota > Metazoa > Arthropoda > Arachnida > Araneae > Araneidae > Araneus > Araneus ventricosus. The sequence continues at coordinate 18,011 of BGPR01014331.1, read as the reverse complement.
CTATAAAATCTTGATATAGTAAAAAGTTAAATGTCATGAAAACAGAATTACAGCTTAAATATTGCAATGTGTGGAAACAATAAAGTCATTGATTATGTCTGTATTGATCAATATGTAATATTTAATTACTTTTGTAACATTAACGTAAAGAAATCTACCTTTGCCTTCCAGCTTAAAGAAATGTATTTTTTAAAATATTGTATAATTTTATCTGAAGTACAAAATAATATACCATTCTTGTTACACAAAATATATATCTTGTATCACAAAAATATCCATATTGCTGTCATTGGGTAGCAATCCGGTATTTTCTGCTAGATGATATGAACGACGGATTCATTAAATAAAGAAAAGACATTCGAACATTATTTACAATAAAAATAATTAAACCTCATATACTCATATTTATTGATTGCAGAAAAGAATTCGAACATAAGTCACAAAGGAATACATGAAATGCTAAAATGTGAAAGAAAAAAGATAACACTTCATGCAGAAGTTTTGCAAATAGAGCTATAATGACATTCTAAAATTGAAAAAGCGATGGAATAATTGTCTTTCTAATCAAGCGGGAAAATCTGTCTATTGTTATATATCGTCATAAATATTATGTATTTTGGTGCCCCTAAAAGGCGATACACTGAAACTCTATGGAAAAAAGGTAGTTTGAATAACGACTCTCTCTTACAAAATGATGCCAAGAGGATGTAATAATAACAATTTGCTATTGGTTTGAGTCTTCCATCCTATTTCTCAACAATTAGAGTTCAGTGCAATGGTGATATTGATTTTATAGAGGTATACTGCAAAGCGTCCCTGACCAGAACGGAAGATGGCCCTTGTCCATTTGGTTCATCGGATGCTTATCTTAGGAAAGATGTTATTGATGATTCTTCTTGTCCCATTGAAACTGCTGTTCATAAAAAAAAAACTTCTCAGCTCGAATCAGAGAATTAATGCTTCAATTCCTCTGAGTTGAAGGAGCTTCTGTTTTAAAGAAAACATAATAGGCTTATGTTTATAAGCTGTTGAATAGGATAGCATAGGTGAAGATTGTTCCCAAGGCACCGAAAATCAGACTTCTTCTTATTGGCACTATTTTCCAAATTGACATGTGTGTTTCCGTTTGAAAACATATTAGGGATTTAAGACTGTATCTTTCAGGATATTCGTGAACTTTTTCTGCCAAGAATATGGATGCTTCCGAAACAAGTGAAGCGGACATAGCCGTCACTACAAAACTAGAGACATAATTCAAAAACCACACATACACAAAAGAACTTACATCAGCCTTTGCACTTAATACCTGGAAAATTGAGAAATACATTATGATGGCAGTAGTAGATAAAAGGCAAAACATGAAGAAACTTAGTTTGTCGTCGACGAAGTTTATCTTCTGTTTAATAAACAAATAAGATTCTATAATTTCGTCTTTCTTGCTTCCAGTTTGCCCCTCAATTCTTTTGGCAATGTTCAAAATGGCGCATCTCAATCTATAGCACACCATGGTATAAAAAATAGAAAAAGTGTTGCTTGGCAAAGTTACAATGGATTGAAAGCAAATACCGCAAGCCACGTTTACAATATATGGGAGAAGACTATTTTGATACCTCTTTCCAAGAAATCTTTCATATACATTTGGAGGATCAAGAACTTGAAAAACCAACACGAAAACGAAGAGAAGTAAACATATAAAAACCCATAAATATATACGCCACATAAGCCTTACTTTCTTAGGTTCCTTGGATTGGGTTAAAATACTAACTATCTTTTGCATATCATGCCAAGCTCTTCCTAAACTGAAGCGGAAGAAAAACGTAATTAGGTTTATCAAAAGTATACTCCATGCAATGAAAGAATACAAATTAAAACCAGTAGAAGCAGGATATTGGAGGTACATGCAGAAAGACGAAATTAAAATGTTGAAAATTACATTGATGATACTCATGAAGGGATCGAATCTTCTTTTATTTGAAGTTGGTACAGGTATGATCCCGCATAATCGAAATAGTGCGAATACGCCTTTAAAATATAATTTAAACTTCTCCTTTCCTCTATACATTACATCTGGCATAGTCACAATTCAAAAAATTTCTACGAATTCCATATAATTCAAGCCTATCAATATAAATATTTCCCTATGCAGTTCATCCTTTTTCTTCATACAAGTCTTCACTGAATATATGACAGAATATTGCCGAAAGTGATATGAATGCCCGAATCTCAATAATCTATCTAGCGGTGAAAGATGTTTCATACTAAATTTTATATTTGAAATATGCTTTTATTGCAAATTAGTTTTTCCATAAAACAAAAATATCAATTTTCAATTGCCTTGATTTTCAGCGCGAAATATATACATTATGTATATATTTAATTTTAAAACTTAACTTTTTCATAGTTATGAATCAATTATTGTCAAATCAATATCTATAGTTATTCTTTAAAATTCAATGCTGTTTAGGATAACTCGTGGTATAAACCTATTTCGCTTTTCCAAATTTAAAATGCGCAATCATGCTTTCAAAATGGATATTTATTTCATATTTTGATTTAATTCGCTATATAGCATTAGTCTTTTTGTAAAAGAAAAAGAGAATAAAAGCCTTTTTAATAAGTTTTCTATGAAAATTATTAGATTATTATGAAAATTATTTTCTATTTCCTCTCATCTGGCAAGAGTTAGCTCCGAAAAAAACAGCTAATGTTCCTGAGAAAATCTTATTCCTCTTTCTATTAAAAAGTGAAAAATGAAAATATAATAACGTATTTCTATCTAAAATATAGCGTGTTCATCAAGTGAAATGAAAAATATCCAAACCCAATCCAATGCCATCGAAAGAACTGCAAAATATGTAATTTGAAATAATATATATATTTTTTCTCTACTCTTTCGTCATTTCTAAATCGTTTCTGTTTATTGCAAGTTTCATTCCATGTTGTTCAGGTATATAATCAAAACTAATTACTTAATTCTACACAGAGTGATTTTAACGATTTGCAAATAATGAAGTGTTCTTGTAAAATTAAAAATATGTATATAGTAGTTGAAACTGTGCATTGTGGTTAAATGAACCTTAATACTAAAACCGATAGTTTTGCCATGTCCTGAGTATACTGCAAATTATTTATAGCATTCACATTGATAATAACTATTAATATATTCCTGGAAAATGTCAATATCATTTATGATATAGATGTACGTCCTGTAACATAAAATAAATTGGAGGTAATATTTCATAATATTTGAATCTACTCACTCCTGAATTAATGTGTTTCATGACTTTTTTAAGTTTAAAATCATGATAAGCTTGATGAAATGTTTATGAAATTAAGTCGTTGGTGTGATCCGGTTCTCTAATTTAAATGAAATGATTCCGCTTATCTCAGGTACTATACCCAGTACTGCTAGGAGTTTTGAAGTCATTCTGTTCGCTTACGACTGAGTTTAAATTTTACTCAAAAATAACTTTTTTTGTTGAATATCATTTATGAATTGAATTAAAATTACAGCATATTGAAACTATTAGATTAATATATATACATATATATGTACACAAGAGAGATAATTGAAAACGTAAGATTATTAATGAAGATTTATTGGTACTGTATAAGAATTTTGATAAAGACTTTAACATAAATAAGATTAAACGATATATGTTTGGATTAAACAAAAAATAAAGAAAAGCTAGTAGAGAATTAATTATGAATAATAAGACAGACTCACATGGATGGGATTTGATTAGAGATATCTGTAAATTTATTTCTAAAAAATTTAATTTATCACATAACACTTCCAATAAGAAGGATGTTGAATATTGTACCTTCCTTTTTATAAACAACAAGTATGACGAATGTAAATTTTCTGCTATATTAGATAAACATATTAATTACATCCCTATAAAAATATTAAAATTAAACGTGCATTTAAATATAACACACAGTTAGGCAGAATGATTTTTAACTATAATAATATGAAAGAAAGTAATACGAGTGATGATTGCAAGTGTTTAAAATATAATAATTTCTTGAATGAAGATCATGGACATGTAATTACTGGAGATTTGAATATTGTTGGAAATCAAAAACTTAGAGAATTAATGAGTAAAGGTACAAAGCATCGAATGGCTATAGCTAATAGTAATGAAATTATTAAAAAGCAAATTAAAAAAGATATTGAGAAATTTATATTAAATATGGCAATTAAATAAACTGCCTCTAAAATGAATTAATTTAATGAATTTAGACATAAAACATTATTAGATCTTTTTAACTATAATTTTAAATCTAATGACTTTAATAAATATCCTGATATTAAAAAACATATTAAAAATTGCAAACAGAATTTGTAATAGTCTATATAGACAAAGTGCCCAGTAATTTTGCTATAATATGTAAATATTTTTACAAAAAAATACTTAATGATCATATTATTAATAGTGATATTTATAAAGAGACAAATTTAGGTGAAAGAGAAATTTCTAATAGAATTCAGGCCTTCCATAAGAAATTGGGAATTAATTGTATTATAAAAGATTATCCTTACAGCTTTCTTACACCAAAATTTCACAAGAGTCCTCTTACATTTAGAAGTGTTACTAATGGCTGCAATACTTATATTACAAAATCTGGCAAACGCTTGCAAAAATACATACAAACAGTGATAGAGAATTTAAATAAGCAAAAAGATACAATTATAGTAAATAATATTGTAGAGATATTAAATGTAATTGCAGAGATAGAAATAACTAGTGCACATATTTTTGACTTCCAGGATTTATTTAATAATATAGATATTGAAGATTTGACTAATACCCTAGTAAATATACATAAAGATTATAATCTTAAAAAAGGTATTAACATTAATAATTTTAAAAATCTTATTCACCTTGTTCTAAAAGAAAATTATATCTTTTTTGATAATAAGATTTTAAATCAAATTAAAGGATTACCTCAAGGAGGTCCAGCTAGCAATAGTTTAACAAATATTTATCTTCACTAGTATGAGAAAGATTTGACTAATTATAGCCATAGTATATTATTTCGCTATATAGATGATTTAATATTATTCAATAAAGAAATAGACCTTAAGCCTCATATTGACTTCCATCCTGAATATTTAAAACTTATATAAAACAAATGACAATGAATTAGCTGCAGAATTTTTAGATCTAGATATTAAAATCATAGATAATAAATTAGTAATAGATATCTTTGATAAAAGAAATGCATTTAATTTTCAAATTAATAAATTAAATTTATGGAATAGTAATCTTAGCATTTCCGTCTTCAAGAATTTAGTAAAATATTATATAATTAGAAATAATAATTTAGTAACTGACATTGATATTAGAATTAAGAACATAAAAAATTTTTATTCCTTTGCACTGGATTATGGAATGCCTATAGGTTTTCTAAGAGTATATATAGATAAGAAATATTTAGGTTATTTAGAATAAAACATTAATATTGGTTTATAAAGGAATATTTTTATTTCTTTGATAGTTAGATAGTGTTTTCACATATTCTACTCGTATTGTGTAATTTTATTCAAATTTGGATATTGAGTTACTGGTTTAAGAATTATTACATAGATGGCGCTAGGATCTGTCATGTGAAATTTTCCGTTTTAATAGACATTTTTAACAATTTCAAAATATTATCTAGATAAATAACTGTATTACATTTTTTAAAATGGTATTTATAATTTTAATATAGGTATCTTACTAATTCTTGATATCAAAAATTAATTATATTATTTGTTCAATTATGCTGTTTCATGGTAAAAATTTTGGTTGTGGCAGCATGTGATGTCAATGTGAGTGGCCCGTTGTATTGAAAGAGATGTATTCTGGTAAGTATAAGAGGAGACACTGATTAGTTAATGTTTAATGAAAAGTATGGGTATTTTATTGAATTATATATTTACTGTCTTTAGTGCAATATAATGTTATATTACATATTTTTATCCTGAATTTTAGTAGTTTCTATACAGTTATGTTTTATTGTTAGGGTTAGTATAAGAATTTTCGTTCTAAATTCTATCATTTTTAGTGTAAATTACCCTGTTTGTTTTTTCAACAACAATAGTAACAGGGATGGTTTGTACAGCAAAATTAATTTAACCTGGCTAAAACTTCTCCACAGCCAAGTTGCTATATTAATTGTTGAAAACTCCATTTACTTGGATTGCCTATTTCAATACTTTTAATAACAACAGAGTTTTTTTACTTGTTGACATATAAATTCTTAAACTTGATTTTTTGTTCATGGTATATTTAGTATTTTCAATTTTTTAGAATTTATTTAAAATTGATGTATTGTTCAAATGATGACTTTTTAGAATACAAAGTCAAAAATTATCTGCATTATCTTCTGAAGATAATGCAGATAATTTTTGCTTTACATTTGAAAAGAATGGATCAAGAAATGTTTCGTATCATTTCCAAAGTATCGATTGCAATTTACTTATTTGGATGCTTCAAATGTTTTAACTCTGTTTAACTACGAAGTAATGAAGATTTCTATCAACAGTCGTTAATTCAATACCAACGAGATTCAGTTCTATATAAAGGATATCTATAGTGTTTTACTATTATATCCTTTGGAAGATTTGGATTCACCACGGGAATAAACCTATTTCTTTGAGCCTTGATGGACATCTTATTATGGCAGAAATAGGCAGAATTTAACCCTCTCAAACTGAGCGAGGCGGTCCCGGGCGGCATAAAAATTCCCCATTAACAGCGACGAAGGTCGATCTGAGGCGGTTGGCTTCTTTTTAAGGGAGGAGAGGTTCTCAGCTCTATTAGGAACTAACTGCTGTAAGAGGAACCAATTATCCTTGCCAACCACAGCCATTTCAGTTCGCCTTAAGGGAAGGTTATAGCAAAGGCGGGGTGGTGAGGTAAATCGCCAATCTGGTTGGGAGAGTCCAATTCTTGCCACCTCCTCCCAGAAATGTAAAGGAGCAGGTGTAAAGGAGCTAGATTAAAAAAGTCGCCTCGGTATTAAAGAGTTAATGTAATATTTCATGAAAATTTTAAAAGACACAGCGAAGGCCTAGTAGTAGGGTCTCGATTCAGAAGCCAGAGGTTCCCACGTTCAAAACCGAATTCCACTGAAGATCCACAGTGCATATGGGCCTGATGCACTTTAAATTCGACGTCAAGGGTCAACCGCCCAACCGCTGGGGTGATGCGGAAATTTGAGTAAGAAGGGGTGCCAGTTCAGATGTCGCCCTCCTCGTCTTACACCAGTTCAAATCTACGAGGTCCGTCCTAACATAGGTCTTCTTTGTTTCAAAGCGGAACGTTAATATAACTAAGCTAAACTCGGAAATCTCTAAAAGGAATAACCTTAAATGATAAAATCTACCCCTACAGGGACGTCCTAAATGTCTCTTCAAGCAAAAGACGATGACCGTCCGAAATTTGCGAATATCACTGTGAAATTTCCACCCTCTTTCGTTAAAAGTGATTGATTTCTCACCCGCTGCGTGAGCTTTCTTCGTTAGGGTGGCTCGCCCAGATGGGTCGGGAAAAAGAGGGGGGGGGGGATTCTTAGAATTCGGACTGTGCCACCTGTCATTGTGGTGACAGCTGGCACTGTTACCACAGTGACACACTGATAAGGGAAGTGAATTTCACTTATCTTCGAAATTTTAACTCGGACTTTCCCGTATTTTGAGGTCCGGTCTTGTAGTAAGACCTTGGTTTCGAACTGGAGGGCTCCCGGCTTCAAAACCGAATCCACCGAAAATCGCCGTATATAGGGCCTGTTGCACGTTAAATAATACGTAGTACCAACGTCCTACCGCTGGTGTGGTGCGGAAGCTTGGAGAGGGAGTGCAGCTCAGGTGTCTTCCTCTTCATCTGACCGCGGTTCAAAATTGCGAGGTCCGCCCCAAATAACCCTCGTGTTGCTTCAAAACGGGACGTTAATATAGCTGCACTAAATCAAACCTATGAAAAGAAATTGAGATATGGAGAAAGACTTTTAAGGCCCAAGCGGTTGCACCAGGAATTTCTACTTTCACATTTCAAAGCTAAAGTAAATCACTCTTCACTTCACTTTTATGGGAATACTTTCTTAAAAATGACCAGGTAAAATATATACTCTTTATAATACAAAGATAGGGCTACATTTAAGAAATGGTTTAACTTTCATAAAAATTTATTTCTGAAAGCTTAAGGATATTATATCAAAATTCTTGAGCTTCGGAGCTAGAAATTATTCTGATGAAATGCGAAGGAATACCATTTAATTCATTATCTTGTTTCTATCATCTAATTTAATCTGGTTTTCATCGATCTGAAATTTCCACTTATCTGTCAGTGTTCTTGCATTCAGGAAATGCAAAAGAACCCAGAATCATCAGAAAATAAGAAATTCCGAATCAATCAGAAAATTTTCATCAATTTTACGTCTGAAAAAAGCCTGCTCTATTTGAAACTTGACACCTCTAGATGATAAAATAATTCAGTAAATTAATTTTATTTCAATAGCGGAATAAATCTTCTCGTAAAATATGTATTTTGTACTTTTCGTCACCGTTTTCGTACTTTTTTCTCTTAGTTGTTGTGAATTTTTGACATACATTCTTAACCTTGGAAAATATTTATTTCTTCCATTTACCACTGATCTATAATTTGAAATAGGGATGAAAAAAACGAAGATTTCCAGTTATTTTAGCCCTTCAGCACACGCACCCATTTTTGGAACATTAGCACACGCGCGGGGTCATTTTGACCCCAAATTGTTAGACACCTACTCTTTATTTTATTATCTATTTGCACAAAAATAAAATATGGTCAAAGTATAGGACATTTTATCGTAAAAATAACATGTGGTTGAGACACAAATGCGATTTTTATTAAGAAAAAGGAAAGTTGTCCTTTTCCCCTCCTCTTCTGTATTCTTTTCTTCTCCGCTTCGCACGTTCGTACGCTTCCATAGCCATAACGTTAAATTAACATGAAACGTTAGCACACGCACTTGTCAATTTGCCCCAACGCTCCCAGTAAAAAGTGAGAAACCCCGTTTCACCGTTTTTGGCCTGCTTATCCTCTTCTTCTAGCTCCCTTACGAAGGTTCAGGAAGTAACAGGGGCAAGTGTTTAGAAATTCTTAGAATTTTTTAGCAGAAGATAAGGGGTAGGGTCAAAAAGACCCCATACATGTGCTGACGAGTTAACATCATTGAGGCTACCAGTCATTTAACGAACTTTTGGGAGCATAAATTGATCTAAAGATATGGTACTAATTATTGGACTTTGTTCCACGCAGCAAATGAGACTGAGCAGGAGTGCCTAGCACTGGTACTCTTGCACACACAAACAAATCTTGATACTTATTATTGAAATAAGCAAAAAAAAAAGCTCTCAAAAACTCCGTCTTGCAATAAAATTATCATAATAATTTGAAAGATTTTGCTCCGAGCCTTGGTTTCTTCATAAAATCCACAGTAGCTTATATTTAAAAATATAACCGTTTAATATTATCAATCTTACCTATATAACAGCAATTGGTGGCTCGTCCATACGAGCTTCAGTCCCCCCTGAAATTATTTTAAAAGATTATGTTTCCGTTTTTATTCTAATTGGCTTACGTTTCCACTTTAAGAATGCAGACATCAACGAAAACGGTAAAAAAGTAATAAAAAACGTAAAAGAAAGACGGAAAATCAAGCAAGAATTGAGAGAGAGGCAGACCAGAGCTGCAGCAAGTTTTGCATCTTGTAAGGATCTGAAATTAATGCTATAAGCAAGGCGAAGCGGGCGAAAAGCTTTCTCCGCTTGAAATCGCATTCATTTGAGTTGTATTTTTACCAACTCTCGCTTGGCGCGACTTCCTCATTTGACTTTTTTTCGCTTTTTCTCGGTAGTTCCGTCGTTAAGTAGTTTTTTATAAATCTAATTCTTCGGGAGTAGTAATTTTTTTGCTTCGTTATGTTTTTTGGGGTGATGATTACGAATATGAGGTTATGAGGTTTGCCACCAATAATTTTTGTTGGAATTTTACTTATAGTCAAAAGGAATGTAAAATTCCCCCCCCCCTCCAGTTTTCTTGCTTATAACTCAAAAACTAACAATATTTAGTATCATATCATTATATATCAAAATAATAGGCGCAAATTTAACTACAACTTAGGTCTATATAATTTTTGCAGCACTGCTTGTATCTGAATTGACGAACCGCCACTGGTAACAGCATAAATGGTCAGTAATCATTTATGGTCAGTAATCAGCATTTGAATATAGATAAATATTGTTGAATGGACACTACTGGAACCACCTTCATTTGTGACACCTTCAAAAAGAGTACATAATCGCCGACATTCTACTTCATCCGGAATACAAATCGGTCGCCCTTTCATCAAAACCTGCTTTCAATGACTCATGCTAAGTTCGTCTCTCGGACATAAAATGTGATGATCCAGCCTTCATGGACAGTGATGACCCTTTTCTACATTCAGCTTTTGACGAAACCAGCCAGCAATTGTTAGATGTGGTTCCTCAATTAACTTCATAGTATCCAGCCGATATAACAAAAGAGGAGACTATCATAATCTCGCTCTGTCAGGCGGCGGAAAAGATCTCGCCGGATGTTTGTTTGTTTTACGGCTTTTATACCGGATGAAAAGGGGGCGTCCATACATTAAAGGGACATACGACTGACTCTTGAACCTCGAAAAAATGGTGTGTAAACTGTCAAATTCGAAACATTATTTCTCAGAAACAATGCAATTCACAAACTCACATTTTTCTTGAAAAATATTTGTTCTTTTATAGTACGCGCATTTTCAAACCTTTAAAGTGGTATCTATTTATTTCAGACAGTAATAAATATGGGTATAATTTTTAGAGAAAAAATTAGATAGTCTTTTGAGAGCATGATTACGGATAAAATATTGGTCTAAACATAATGTTTTGGGTATATATGTAATCCAAAGAGTCTCTTTAAGAAACTAAACAACAATTTACTAACATTTAAATTTAATTTCTATTTTATATACCAATTTAAAAACAAATGTTAAAAATAGTTAAAATTCCAACTTTTCTTACCTCCCCAAAAACATCTTTGGAGAAAATATGTACAAAAATTGTGGTTCTATTTGTAGCACAGAGTACAATACAAATTCAGTAAACATTTTATGTAAAAATATTCAATAGTTCTTGAGATATTGTGCGGGCAATATCAAAAAGACACATTTTGAGATATAGCGATTTAAAGATATGGCCGTTTTCAAAGTTTACGTTGAGCAGCTCACAGATTTTCCTTCAGAAATTTCATAATTATGGGAATTATTTAACGCGGAATGTTTTAAATTCTTCAGAAAATAGTGGGAAATAATCTTTGCAATTTTCATAAATTGGGAAATTTTCGAGGTTTAACAGTCGTACGTCCCTTTAAAATAGAGTTTCGATGAGTTAAATGAACAATGCATAGAGGCCGCCACTGCTTATTAGGCGATATGAAGCAACAATGTTTTAAATTGATACCCATAAAACAGAAAATTAACCTCTCTACAACGAAACGTTTTTTTTTTTCAAAAGTAAATGATAAGCATCTGGTCGCAAGAAACTGACAAAACAATCATTTTAGGTCTAAAAGATATTGTGGGAATATATGGACTCAATTTTAGACGCTATTTTTTAAATTTTTAATTTTTTCCCTAAAGAAAAGTGTACTAGCGAGAAACCATTGTAATACATCTTTTCGTTAAGGGTACAAAAGATGTTTAAAATGTGAAAAATCGACCATTTTTTTTTACAATATATTAATTATTTTTTCAACCAATTGAAATCAAGCGGAATTTTAGGCATGTATCAGGAAACTCGCCCGAAAGCTCTTTACACTATCTTAAATTTCAAAATATTACCAATCGAAGCGTAGCTCAAGGTTTGCTTTGCATTATTAACAAAATATGATAATTTTTAATGCAAATTATTCTAATATTTTTAATGATATTCAAATCATTTTCGTTGTTTTTAAAAAATATTAAAACTCTCGTTTTTTTCCACTATTAAAAACTGAGGAAGAATATGTAGCTGATTTTTGCATGCTGCGACAAATCACATTAAATGATGCTTTTATTGAATATTTGTATTTATTATTTTTTTTTTCAGTTTCGAAATTTTTTTATTCAGAAATAAGCAGTGAAGAACAATTTTTATCGCTTATCCATTTCTAAACACTACTTTGCTGCCTTTGATGTGAAAAATTATATTAAAGGCCTGTAATTTTAAATATTGACTTCCGTATTGTGCATTGATTTTTTATGGAAATGTCTATCAAAGTTTTTAGTTTAAATACAATTGCTAGGGGTTTCATTAGGACCGAACTCTGAATCAAATACAACTAAGCATGGAAGAGATTTAATTTAATTTCATCACAGTCAATATTCCCACGAACAGGATAGGCTTCCGACGGTTGATAAATTGAATTTTTGGGCTAAATAAGGTGTATAATATCCATCTCTACTTCTTTATTTCCTCGTATTCGCAAAAAAAATCATTACGTTCGCAAGAACTTCAACATGGCAAATTTGATGAAATTTAATATTTTACACCAACGTCTTGAGAAATTATGATCTTGTGTCCCATAATCATGGCGTATCAAGGTCTTCCATGCATATAAATGAAGAAATAAGTTTATTCAAAAACTAAAATATATTCCTTTTTAACGTATGTATACGTTCCTCCCAATGAGGTCTCAGGAAGGAAATTGCCAACACGCCAAAACTCCACAAAACATTGTATGGGAGATACTCTATATATCACTACATATGTTAAAACCATAAATAATGTTTTATTATAGCGACAAAGGATAAGAACAGAAGTTACAAATAAACATAAAATTCGAAAATGTAGTTCAGCAACTAATGAGTCGCAAAGTTGAGTAAAAATACGTATGAATTGGTGACGCAATCCTCTATATCCCGGTAAGTACATTCGTTAAAAACATAACTAATGTATTATTTTTGAGATAAAGGGTAACAACAGAAACATACCTTCACTTAAAAACTAACGAGGAACTTCGAGAAATAAAAGAGTCACGCGAATGAAGTATTCTTACGCCTTTAACATCAGCGGCAGTTTAAAAAAGACTGCCTCTCGTAATTTTTTTTACAAATTATGAATCATTAGAAATTGCAAATTTCACACAGTTGATAGTTTCGAAAGCAAAAGTAGCAAGAAAAAAATCCATCCAGTGAAAATAGCGAAACGAGATAAGAATTTATTTATTTCAGAAAAGGAATCAATTGCAGTAATTGTTTCTCTTTCATTCATGAGACAAATCTAATATTAGTCTAGTTATTAGATATCAGATTAGTCTATTCAAACATTTCCTTCAAAAAGAATTTTTTAAAAAAGATTTCTAATTTTAATCGTGGAAATTGGATGATTTTTCATGAATTCTTTTATCCAAGCCAAAGGGAAAATTTAATTCCGTAAAATTGAAAACCTGCTTTTATCCAGAATTTCGTACAAAAGTGAGAAAAAATAAATTTTACGGAATAAAAAATATATTCTTTTAAAATTTGTCTCCTTTGAATTTAGTCCAACGATGCACCGGTTTTTGCATTCTGTCCAGGTAGAACGATTTGTTCAACCCTTCAAAATAAGTAGTTTTTGCATCAATCGCCTCATCATTCGATGAATATTTCTTTCCTGACAGACATTCCTTTTAAGTTTGGGGACAAACAGTGATCCGAGTTAATTAATTCAAGAGAACAGGAGGGATTCAGAAGAAACTGTTTGCGTAAATCGTGTAGTTTTGTGGTCAGAACTGAAGAAATAAGAGCTGGTGCAATAACGTTCTGAAAAGGTGAAGCAGCAAATAAATGAAAGCACGTGAAGCGAATAAAAGGAAACCAAAGTGAAGTCGTTTTTCATTATTCAAATAAACCAGGAAAGAATCACAATACTTTCTGGTAATTTTTCTGCCGTTTTCCAAAAAAAACATGAATTAGATTATTACTCAAGCATCAAAGAAGAATGTGACTACAGCCATTACAGCAGAAAGGACGGTTTTCGCTCTTTAGGAGTTCAAATCCACGCCTCCAGTACTTTGCTTTGGTTATTGTTTTGTCTGTTGCGGATAGCGATGAAAAGAAGTTTCATGCACTGTTATCCCAGATAGCAAAGAAAGCTTGTCTAAAACGTTTTGGAAACCTTGTAGTCGGAAGGGGTAAAGAGTTGTCACATAGGTTTCCTCCGTCAATTTTGCGAGAATGGTTTCCGAAACGGATTGAGCGGAAATGCTTTCGTGAACTTGTCATTAAAACCTTGGCGGTGAGGTAGTTCATAAAAATACTTTCCTACGTAAACCTTGAGGCAATGATTTCCGAAATGCTTTCGCGGTCAGCCTATGGAAAATGTAATGTCAACCTTTACGCAACCTTCTTTGCTATCTCCAATTGTTACAAAACGATGCAAAAATTCCTCTGGATTCCGTTGAAACAACATCAAATTTTACCTGCAACACATCTTTTCTCCAGAGTGAACACCCGCGGCAATTATCTTTCGAAGGTCTTCGTCATGTGTAAATGTCTTGACAAAATATTATGTGAAAGATCATTTGAGATACCCATAATTTTAGAAACTTCACACACCCTCACACCTGTTTCATCAATTTTTATATAACGGATTTTTTCAATAATGTCTTGAGTGGAAACCTCAACAGGACGTAATGGGCGCTCAGAGTCGCATGTATTCATTTGGCCATTTTCAAAGTTATCAAACGAGTTGCGAAATGTTCTAATCGAAGGTGCAGTGTCCATAACGTTTATCAAATTTACCTTTAGTTTGCTGCGTCTTTTTCTCTTTCAAAATTAAAGTTTCATCGCTACGCGAATTTTTTTTCCGCCATCTTCCAGAAATCACAATATTTATTCGATTCAAGTAAATGCCATACACAGCTTAATAGGTATAGCCACATAAAACTTTGAGTGATATCCTTCTAGAGTTACTGCAAATAAAAATAATCTCGATACTTTCTAAGGCACCGTATCTTATAGAGTTTGCACACACATATTGAACAACACTCGCAGAGTTTCCAAAAAATTATCAGTATTTTGTTGGAATAATAATTACTTTTATTCCCATAGAAATAATCCTTCATGTTTTCTTTTGTACTCCAGTACAGTAATTCGCGAATATTATTTATCTTTTCCCGGTTTCAGATTTTAAAATCGAGCATTTTCGAAATCCACACGTATCTGATATAAATTCATTTTGGGAGAAGATCAGTTCAATAAATAAATTGTCTAGCATAGATCCGATGCTTTCACACTTCTTGAAATATTAGCTGCTTCCTTAAAATTGAATGTCTGTCAATGGCAATATATGAAAAATATTAGTTTTAACTTCAATGCAAGATACATATTGAACCATATTATCGGCATATAAAGTAAAAAGGTCATTTTTCTGAATATCTCTTTTTCTTCATAACTTCGCCAGTTTTCTAGAACTAATGCATCCATATTTCAAAATTACTCTTTATCTTTTTTTATGCCATATAACAAAAGCAACCTTACTTCATTCATCAGACATTCTTTTCCAAATCTTTGATATTGACGCCGATTGAATTCAGAACGATAAGATGTGAGAATATTATGAAATATATCGGGATGAGATAAAAAGATTACACGAGAAAATACAGGAAAAAAACATGAGATAAAAATATTTGATATGATAAAGCGCATTACTGAAATTTGAGAAAATATCTCCAAATGACTCATCTATCAAAGCCATTAAACAGAACAGCATAAGTGAGGATTGTTCCCAATGCACCGAAGATGGGAGACTTCTTTAATTGGTACTATTTTCCAGATCGACATGTGTATTCCTTTCCAAAACAAAGAAGGAATTTTAATATAATTTTGAGGAATCTGTGAGAACTTTTAAGCTGTAGAACATTGGAAGCCTCGAAAAAGCGAGGCGAATGGCTGTCATAACAAACAAGAGGGACGTAATTCAAAAAATACAAATACACAGCAAAGATACACGCCTTTGCATATAATATCATTGTTGTTGAGATGAGTACATGAGTATTGCTATAATAGATAAAAGCAAAACATGAAGAAACAGGAGTTGTCGTCTGCAAAGTTTATCCCCTCTTTAATAAGCAAATAAGATTCTAAATTTGATCATTTTTGCTTTCAACAGTTACTCAACACGGAAATGTTCAAAATGCACATCCTCCTAGCACATCCATGGTATACTAGAAAGAAGCGTTGTTTAGCCCTATTTCAGATGTAATTGAAAGAAAGGAATAACGTTACCCATAATCCACCAAAGATGAAGATACGAGTTCGATTTCTCTTCCCAAGAAACATTTCGCTATACATCAGGATCAAGACGCATGAGAATACTACGACAGGAACAAATATAAATAACATAAAAGCCCAAACATAATCACCACGTAGAACTTTGTTTCTTACCATGGGACTGCTGTAAAATGGTAACTATTTTTTTGCATACAAGGATTGTTACTTAATTGCAGACGGAAGAAAACCAAATAACATTGTCCAAAATTAATACCCAATGTGCTTAGAATAAAAGGAACCTCATCTTCAATATAATATTGATAGTTGAGTAATGAAAACAAAATTCACATTGTTAAATATTCATTGAAATCCGCTTGAGAACAAGAGAAAACCTTGTTTAGTTGATGTTGGAACAGGATATAATTCCACTATAATCGAAAAAGAGATTAAACGCTTTAAAATATAACGAAAAGACCTTTCTTTTCTCTGTACATTATGACTCCCTTAGAAAAGAGCCAGAAATCTCATTTCTGAACATCTTGAAAAATTGGATATTAGCTTAACAAACCGATTTCAAAACAGCAAATAAAAGTTCAAGTATCTCGCATTACGTGTTGCAACTGTTGTTCATATCATATCAACGCTCCATTAATTCTTCACTTATGTCGAAATGTAACAGATGTGAAAATCAAAGCTTACTTAAATAATCGTTTAGAGAGACATGATCATTCCAAATTTTATATTTGAAAATTGTTCTTTCTTGTAGACTAGATTTTTCAGAATGACAAATAAGATTCACATGAAATTCAGGCAGATTTTGGATGGAAAGAGTATGTAAGAATTGCGTAATAATAAAAAATCGCATTTGTAAAAAATTCAATGCGGTCTGTTCGAGATATCTCCAAGAATATACCTTCACTTTGAAAATAATTATGAATCTCCTAAGAATATACCAAATGTTTTCCATTTTGATAAGTAATGATAAAATCATTGGCTTTAAAATGAATATTGAGATCATGATTTTATATTAACAAACTTTGATTTTTAAAAAGAAAACATGATTATTTCCTTCGTTGAAACGAGTCAGTTCTTAAAGGCATCTAATTTTCTGAAAGCAATTTCACTTCACTCTAAGATCTCTCTTTAAAGGCGCCTTTTAATGGAAATGAGAACTCATAGTGAAGACTGATCGCGAAATGATGGCGTGTCCATCAAGGCAACGAATGAAAAATATCATAATAAACCATTTATATCAGACAAAAAATATCTAATCAGATAAATATTTTTCATTTAAAATTCTTTCTACTTTATTGTACCTATACAAAGCACGGCTTATAAGAAGAAATGTATGTGGAACTGAATCATTTCATGTACCTTGACATGGAAAAAAATACATAGCAGCAATTTTATTGCTTTCAGTTGAATAGGCTATACAAGAGTAGCATGGTACTAGATTTTGTTCAAGCCATCGGATAAGAGGGATGAGGGCAATTCAGGAAACATCAGTTTTTTTTTTGAGTTTAAATAAAATACTATTGGTCTGCGAGGAAATATTTAAACAGAAATTTATAGATATTTAATGATCCTATAAAATAAGGTTGTGGAATGTTAAGATAAGCAACTAGGACAGGTAAATTTTAAAAAAGGCGTAAATTCTCAAAGAGAAAATAATTTCATTTTTTAAACGTAGGACTATGTTCTCCCATTGGGATCTCAGGAAGAATTGATTCACATGT
>BGPR01014330.1:0-39482 GCA_013235015.1 Araneus ventricosus | reverse complement strand
ACTTCTGCAATAAACTTTTCACGTCAAATCTATAAATTGACATAAAGTTTTTTATAAAAATTGGATCTTTACATATGCATAAGGGATTTTCTGAAACGCTACGCAAGTTAATATACTGCACGAACTAAGGAAACTAGTGGGAAGGAATGAACCATACATGTCAAGCATAAAGTCTAATAGAGACAATAACTACAAAGCATAAATTACTAGATGCATATCAACAATCAAAAATGTCTAAATTGGTGTTAGCATACACGAAGTAACCTTAAAACCTGAGGTGGTTTTCTTTGGCTATTATTGCATTAAGTTTCCTCTCCAAAACTTTCTGTTATATGCATAAGAAAAACAGTTGAAATGTTTGTTTTATTTTTATAAAATTCCTGGGGGTACAATAATGGTGGGAGTCGAGTTACTTCCATCCAATGATATTACGTACCTCCTGCAGGAGGGGTCGGGCCGTGACCGGAGATGGCTTCTTGGACTCTGGCCTTAGCACTCGAGCTATTGGAACGGCTGTCATTCAGTAGTCACTGGATGCCTTGGCAGGACAGGGGTAACTCCATTGGTGGTTGTTCTCATAGAAAAATTTACGGTTAAAGTAAAGTTTACGGTGCAAAGCCCTTTCTCTCCGCTTTAGCTCGCCAATTCCTTGCCGCCAAGTAGAAGACGGACTGGCGACGTCAGAACGTTTGTTTAGGTTGCGCAGGAATGTTCCTATTCGTGGCTTGTTCGAGCAGGAATCGCTATATTTTTATTTCGCGCTTCAGCGTTGCGATTTTATTGGTCGGGTATGTGCGATCTACGATTTCATTGGTCGATTTTTCCGAATTTCAATAAAACTTCGTTTGGGATTGGAATTTCCCGTTTTTGGAATTTTTAAAAAAAATATAGATTCAAAACATGCAACGAAAAGCGAAGGTATTTTTTCTCGCTTTGCTGGAAGCGAAGCCGCTTCTTCTGTTTTGTTTTTGTTTTAAAAATTTGCCCGGAACCCACTTGATATGCCGCAGGCATTGCGTCCACAAGGCAACAATAAAATGCTCACTGCGCACCCAAATGTTCTCACATCGCCAAGTCATCTTGCTCTTGGCGACAAGAAATTGGCGATCTTAAGTGGGGAGGAACGGCTGTGCATCGTAAACTTAACTTTTACCGAATTTACTTATGCAAGTTACATCTTCTTGACGAGCAACCATAAAACATATGTTTACCACAACCAATAGTTTTAACTGCTAATGCCTAGGCAAAATAAGTAATTTCTTCGTATTAATATATTCCTCGTTAATCCTATGCCCTGAGAAAAGAAGTCTTATGGCGAACCTTGCTTTTGATGGATAGTCTTAATACCTTTTCTTCAATCAATCGATTAAAGAATATTGGAGTTGAAGAAATTTACGCTCGTTTCTTCAACAATAAAAATTACATTCCAAAAAACTTAATTACAGATGGTAATGATTATCGTTTCAATTTTGTTTTCTAAGCTCATGGGTCTGTTGTAAATACGAGAAATATCGATCATGTAAGTGATAGGGATAAGCATTTTTAGCTGTGAGAAGAGGGTGTCAGGTCAGGCGTCGTTCTCTTCATCTGACCACGGTTCAAAATTACGAAGTCAGTCCCAAAATAGCTCATGAGCGTTTTCCTCATGTTCCTTTAAAAACGGACGTTAATGTAAATAAACTGAACCTAAGATTTTAATTGGTGAGAATTATTTTTGAAAAGTTCTGGCTTCGCTTGTTTATGCTTTATTGCGTTATAAAATCTTAGATTTGCTTAATTGGGTTGTAGGCTAATGTTCTTATTTTTGGTAATCAATGAATAATCTTTTAAAATGAAATAAAAACAAGAGAAGCGTATTTGATAAATTCCATATGATATGGAATGAAAAGCCATATTTTAATTCTTGAATATATTAGATAAGTGTATTTGTTTTACTAAGGTTATTGATGAAAAATTTATATAAAATGTCCATTATTTGCTCACACATCTTTGCATTTCTGTATTAAAATTTCCTTTTCTTCATCATCCAATATGCTGAAGAAGGAAAAGCAATTACAAAGATAAATATCTTGGAAATGAGTTTCATTGTGTTTTAATTAGAATTGTAAAGTTCTTTTCTATATTATTTTAGTACATGTTTTGTTTTCCTCGTCAATCCATTAACCTAATATTTCGATGCTTTTTTTCATAATATAAATCATTTGTATGATTTATGTTTACCTGATTAGAAAAAATAATTCATTCCACTTAAGCTAATTGCTTTACGTTTATTTTTACTCATATCGAGATAAAAACGTTTACATCTTCGTTGTTGACAATCTTCAAAAAACCCTTCATTTACTTTTTGTTCATTATTGATTGCATTTGGATGACTAATGCTACAAAAGCTTTACTGAATAATCAATTTTCTGAATTGCTTTTTTTATTTTTTAATTTCGTTCGCGTTTTCTTTATTGTCCTAATATAAGTTACCTAAAATTTAAACGCGAGTCATATCATTGGCCACTCATTAAGTGAATATTCCGCAGCTCCGAATCTCCAAACTGTTGTTAGCACATTTGTATGCTACAACTCTTCGTCTGAAGCTTTTATAGGATTATGTGGTCGTTTAAAATTCTCAGTTGGTTTGGTTTAAACCAAAGTCGTGCAATAAGTTATATTTTCCTGTTCGTAATGCTCATAACCTACGTCGATACTTTGTTTCTGTATTTCTTGGCAGTTAAAGTAAATGGATACGAATGGAAATGGGCTTTGGAAAGAGTTCTTAGCAAAACATCCAGTATCTTATTGGTGCTTTCAATAAATGGTAAAAGGGAAGAATTCACAGCGGCATTAAGAAAAGCGAATTTCATGAATAATCCGAAGCCTAAACCGAAAATAAATGCCTCCGCGAGTTTCATTCTTGCCTCTCCGTTCATTTACGCTTTGGTGTTGTTGCTGGCTTCTGAGATAGGAAAAGATGAACTAGGATTCCATTATTTCTATTACGGAATTCCAGTTGGAAATAAGGTATTTAAGTACTTCATACTGTATTGCAAATCCTTCTTGTATTACTTTTTGTTCCCAACTTATTCAAATTTTGTTATTCTGATGTTCTGTGCAGTTTGCTACAGCAATAGCTTGTCTATTAGAAATCTGTGCCAAGAATTGGAAATATATCCACCTAAGGCCTTCACAACCTCAATTCAGATCAGATGTCTCAAATCCAGAAGAAAAATCCACAAAATGCTTGACAAACTCCAAGCATGTTTCTCTTTTCTGTCTTTCGTTGCATGTGCAGGAAATTTTTCCTGCTGCTTCGCTCTGTTATCCCAGATAATTTTATACTCTTTCTCGGACAGCGCCTTAGCTTACCAAGCGGACACTGTCATGAACTCGATAATTGTTACCGCGCCTTTGATCATGATGTTTTGGATTCCTGAGACCATTCCAATGGAGTTGGAAAAACTCAATAAAATAATCCGCTGGAAATATGAAATGAGGGCCAGCTCTGGGATGGTCTGCGAAAACCCTTCAGTCGAAAAATTACTGCTGGAAGAAAAGATCTTCGTCGTATCTGGATGTAACCTCATTTCTTTCAGGAAATGTCACATTCTTTCTGTTTTTGGCACAGCTTTGACTTATGGGTTACTTATCTTAAGTTTTGAAGTACGTAACTGATGTAGTGATGACTGTACTTCTATATTTTACCTGATTGTATTTTCAGTCTACATTTCCATTGTCAACCAGATAGCAATTTTAGCTTGCATCAAAGATGCAGCAGTATTGCTCTGCAAGTCTGCAAGCTTGCAGCAAGTTTGACACGGCAAGACAGCAAGTTTGAAACTAGTTTTCAGAAGCTACGAAGTGACCATGCGTCAACCTTGCTCTAAACTTTTCGCGTCAAGTTCATTGCAAACCAGTAGAAAAAAGAGAATGCGCATACGAACCTTGGATTTGAGCCCTGCACAACTTAGTTACCAACCTGTCGCCTTAACCTCTACACCAAAGGGACCTCGGACGCCGAGGATGGATTGCGCTACATCTTATTTTTAATTATCTATGTTGCAGTTGATTTTTTGACCATTTTAGTCGCGAATCTGTGCGCGTTTTGTAGATTTTTAGTAAAGTTTTCCACTGCGATTTCAATATCCGTATTGCTGTTTATTTTAAGGGGCCTATAATAAATTTGATTTTTCAGGTAATTTTGGAATTTGGTCCAGTCCGTATGCGTTGTCACACTATTATGCAGTGCCGTAAATTTTAGTTGAAATGTTAATTTGACTGGCTTGTGGTCGGAATAAAGTTCTGGAAGGGAAATAATTGAGAAGGGGAGAATGAACTCTTTTATTACTGCAAGATCTAAAATGGTTGCTGAGTTGAAACCGAATCTTGTTGGGGATGGTGGGGCAAGAATTTCCATTCCCAGAACTTGAGTGAATCTAACTAATTCTTTTCCTCTCGTTGTGTTTATTGGAGACCCCCCAATTTTGGTGTTGGGCGTTGAAATCGCCACAAATGATAGGGTTTGGACCTAGTTGAATTAAAGTTTCCAGGTCTAATGTATAGAGAGTTGGGTCTGTATCCGGGGGAATATATATTGAGGTAACAGTGAAGGGTTCTTTGTTTGTAAGATTTAGTGAGATGGAGGTAGCTTCAACAAAGTGCAATTGCGGCGTCGGAATATGGTGGTGGGGTAAGGATTTTTTAATTAAAATGCTGGTTCCTCCGCCCGGGGTAGGAGCGTTATTTCGTTGTGGTCTGTCTGTTCTGTAGACGTCATAGTTGGGTATAGAGAAATTAATTTCCGGTCTCAGCTTAGTCTCCTGAATTAGAAAAATATCAGGGGAGTGCTCTTCTAAAAAATTGCGGATATCTGCACTGCGATTTCTTACGCCGTTAGCATTCCAAAAGACTAAAGTCAGGCTATGAAGGGTTTTGATTTTATTTTTAGGGTTTGCACTATTGAACATTACTGGCTGAATTTGCTACTGTGTCTAAAGTTTTTATTAAATGATTGACCATATCTTCAGTTTTTTCTAATATCGGGAGTTCTGATATTGTCTTAATTAAATTAGGTATACTTTTCAGAGTATCGTACATAACTTTAACTCCTTCTAAGAAGCCTAAAAATTTTTTTTCATACCCTATCTCACGACTACCAGTCTGTGGGTTAAATTCGCTTTCCTGACGCGAGTTGAGTTCGACCTGCCGGGGTATTAACTTTTATGTTTGCATTGAGTAGGATATATTTTCCTGTCTCCTGTATTGAGAAGCTAGGAACTCTCTTTGCGCTTTTGGGTAATTTACTCCTTAGCCTTTCGTTGGTTTGATTTTTGGAAATAATGGGCAGTGTCTCCATGAGGCAATATGACCAGTTGCTCCGCAATTTATACACTTGGGGTTTTCCTGGGGAGTCGTGATCGGACATTGATTCGTCCTGTGGTCCTCACCACATTTGAGACATCTTGTCTGAAAACCACAATTTTCACTAGAATGATTGAACATGTTGCAATTCCAGCATTGTGTGGCTCCAGGAGGTTTTCTGTAATTTTGAATTTTTATTTTCAGGAACATGAAATGGGTGATTTCGAAAATTTTGTTTCCATGACCGTTTTTCTTAAGCTCAGTCATAAAAATATCCATAGGGGACTTCGTTCTTACGTTCTTTAGCTGACCTACTTTTAATATTTCAATTTCTGGGAGAGCTATAGCGAGCTCGAATTTAATTTCTTCAATATCCGTGTCACGATGTAAACCTTTCATTACTATCTTAAATGGTCTTTCACTCAATGGCCTAATGACGTAAAATTCTATCTTTTCCTCTCTGCAGAACTTTTGCATATCTCTATGCTCTTCTGCCGTCTCGGGGTAGACTTTAATATATTCATTTGCCAATACGGCATTTACTTTGCCAAATTTGTTATTTAGATTCTTTAAGATTTCCTTGTAGTTATTTTTGTTCCTGATCATTAATGGTTGAATTTTTGACGGTGCGGGGGGACTTCTTTCTCGACTGGTAGTCGCTCAATATCTGCGTATTTATTTTATAACAAAATATCACTGTTCTCATCTGCATTTAAGTTCCTTTTTGGAACGGAGTTTCTTCTGCTGGGGTAAATAAACCCTTCTTTATCTAATCTAATTCTCGAATTGTTACTACATTCCGACTCATTCGGGGCCGCTCTTTTGCGAGCGTTATTATTATTACTCATAACATTAACATTATCGTGGCTTGTAACACTACTATTACTGCAGACGTTATTTGTGCTACTACTACCAGGAATATTTCTTTTACGTTCAGCTTCCTCAAATATTAGCTTATTTTCAATTTCCTTAGCATTACAATTATCTAAATAGCAGATACCAAAACATGTAATGTCACTCACCCATTTGTTGATGATTTCTTTCAGGGTTCGCACGATCATCTCTTCCGATGACAGAGTATTTCCATCTTCCAGGGTCAGGGTTACTTCTTCGTACTCCGTGGCCATGAACACTAGGTTTCGCAGCTTGCCCAGGTGCCGGATGGCATCTCTGATCTGTTGACATCGGCTGTATGGGAGATCTGACACGGGCTTTTCATAAGTGGCAACTGCACGTCGGAAGAACGGTGTCAAGTCCGGTATTTCCTTGCTCACTTGGATCGGTGTCGGATTGGCAGCCAGTGGTGGAGACATTTCCATCTGCTCATCAGGGTCGCTGTTCCCATCAGGTTCGTTCGGCACAGTGACTCCAGCACCCTCGGGCATCTTCTTGTCAGTCGTACCTTTCCCCAGATAGTCCAGACATCACCACACTTCTGAACATTTTAGTCTCTCTCCTGCATCAAGTACAGTCGACAGTGTGTAGCGGGTATGACGCTAAAAGTTTCGTATCTCTTACTCAACAGCAAAATTAAGCTTAAATGCAACTACAGATGTTGAAGAACAGAAATGTCACTTGGTAACGCTGCTTGCGACTTCCGGGTTTATATATTATCGTCCTGCGTTGATCGGGATTAAAATTATTTCATGTCTATTATAATTGGTGTAAAAAATTGTAATACCCAATTTTGTATAGAAAATTTTAATGCCCAACATTTTTTTAATCTTTTGAAACTTTTTTTAATTAAAATGAGAATATCAATTGAGCCGGACGATTTTTAGAATCCGCCAACAGCTAATTTTCTTCATAACTTATTCATATTTGATGCAAAATTGCTTCAAATTTGTCATAAATCTAGCTGTTTAAGAAAGATTTTAACGAATGTTTTGGGACAATTAATTAGATATTAAATTTTTCATTAATAAAAAGAGTTAAAATAAACCATATCAATAGCTTTTCAAGTATAAATTATGAATCGTCTACTTTTAAACTTTTCTATTATTCCTCTGGAATTCTGTTATTGTCTTCTAGCAAGAGTTCTTCATTTGTATTCTTGTTCTTCACCAATAAAAAAAAGTGTTACTAATTGTGAAAAGTATGCGCAATTTAATTTTTGAAAAATTATTAAAATAAGGGAAAGGAATTGAATGGAACTGAAACTTGTGTCACTGAAAAGCTAATTTTTTAACTGTAATATGGTGCAAAAATAGTTTTTGTGACATTATATTTTCTAAAAATGAACGCCAAAATCTTGTTAATTTCTAATTAACAAAAAATTTAATTTTCTTTTGGGCTTTTAAATATTGACAGTGATCTTTCTCTTAATTTATAAAATATTTATAAGAATAAATAAGAATATCAGAAAATAGAAGTAAATTTGATTAGAATTCTAATTAACTACAAATTAAGCGAAATTTTGTCGCTTTTTCCTTAATAACTTTCAAAAATATTACAACACAAAAAAATTTGACACCATCCGAAAGCGCAAGCAATTACCTTTTCAATCACATCAATTATATTAACGTACAATTTTTTTCTTTAATTTTAATGAATTTTGAAAAATATTTTTTGGCATAATTCACAACATTTTTCACTGTTGTAATGCAGAGAGGGAATAAGGAAGACTGGACTAGTTTTAGAAAGGTGAACCTGAGGGCGCTGCGATAAGTAATCAATACCCTATAGTGAGAGCTCTGTGCACTCTTCCGTACCATAGAGATTTTTCAAATTTCTTATATTATGCTTGGAACTGAAAATTCCAAGCAGATTTTAAGTTATTATTTTAACATTTGCAATAGGTCCTCGTGAGAAAAGGCAAAGTTTATATATTTAAAACTTTATAATAAAAAGTGGTGAATATCAAAAGGACCTAATTTTATGTTCAGTCATTATACTGAAAAAGGAAATTAATTCCTGAATTTATTTTCCTTAAGAATGCATTTCAACATTTTGAATGCATTCTTTAGTTTTAGTGGTATTATCGGTATTATCTTCATATGGCTATGCTCTGAATCCCAATTTCAGCATATCAGTAGAGAAAACCAATGTGAGAAATCGCGCTTTTCACGAGACTACAGTGCCTCCAGTTCTGTAAATAAAAACTAGCACTTTCCAATAAAGGGATATTCTGTACATGTTTTATAGTTCTATTCAAATTTATTAAGTATACAATATATATATTTTTAATTTTTGAACATTTCATTTAAGGCTGCCGTGTACCTAAACGAAAAACCAGTGTCGATGAAAGCGCTCTCTAACGGTAGGGGTGAAGAGGCGGTCTTAAAATCTTGATTGACAAGCCGTATCACAGCTTAGAAGCCAACTCGCGGACAACGGATTATTCTTTTGCGATCGCGAAACGGAGAGGGGAGGGCCAAGGCAAAGAATGTACAGCGTGAAGAAGGGACACTTCCACAGACGTAATGTTAACCAACGACCGCAGCGCTACCTGGTTCCTGGCGATGAATATGCTCGGCAGGAAAAGCAACTTCCCGGTGTCGCGATCATGGTCATTCCATTCAGGCTTCTGGATTGTTTTCCTATCGCTTTTTACGTTCATAGAACACATTTAGTAGGCTTTTTAAGAGTTTCGCGATTGATAAAAATATAGAAAGAAATATAATGAGAAATTTGAAAACATTTTTTTATATAAAATAATGCAGAAAATCATATATTATTATTTTCCTAATAAGACTTGATTGTTTAGAAGAAATATAAATTTGTAGGTCTAAATCGGTAAAATCAGTCAAATAAAGTTTTTTTTGTATTTAATTAAGGGTCTAAATTTTGGCAAATCAAATAGAGTAAAAGGAAATCAAAGTTTGTTAAAATAACTTTAAAAATAAACATTTATAATGACTTCAATCATTTTTAACACTTTTTCATTTTTGATACGAAATAACTTTCAAACAATTTGATGAAGTTTTCACTGACACTTTATTCAGAATAAACAACAAACAGAAATCAAAAGAAAACATACAATATTTACATAAGTAAATGAAAATCATAACAAAACACATTAAAATAAAAGAAACATGTAATTCACGCAAAAAAGGATAAATGAAAAATAGCAATTGCATTGCAACTAATTTGGCTAAAGAATATTTACATAGCTGCAGAATATGCAGCATTTCTATACAGCACACAAAAATTAAATGCTAAGCATAAGAAAAACATTCAATTTGAAAAAAAAATTACAAAACGAGATGAAATCTATTGTTGAGCTTTTAATAATTTTTTTACGTATAAGCAAATTTTTACAGGATTTCTTGTACTTATAAAAAGACGCCTTGCAAAAAGCCATCTTAACAAATATCTATAACATAAACATATTCATATCATTATCCTTCTTAGTTCTATAATCTGTCTACATTGTTCCTTTTTCTCAGAAGTTGACAGCTTAACTACAGAGGGTGTTTGCAAATTTTTTAGACTATTTCTTTTTGATTCAGGAAAAAATAGTCACGTCAATTATATTTTTGGAAGTATAAATCGTCATATGCTACTAAAAAAAATTTTTACGTGCAAAATGGCAGTTATGAAGAAGTAATGAATGGAAGACTAGGTTTTCAATCTTTCTGAAGAGAATTCTTCTTGCTCAGTTATTCAAAGACGTTGTGCAAGCCATGGTTGTTTTATATCTAATTATACAATAGGTAATATTCTTAATACGAAAGGAAAAAAATTGTCTAAGTCTGGCTTCAAGTGGAAATATTATTCCAAATATATATCAAAGCGAAAAACGCAGGTCATCAGATACTGCTAGGGGGAGATATTTACTGTTAAAACAAAATTCTTCAAGTCAAAGGTATATTGAAAAATCATTACAATGCTCAGCGTCAACTGTAAACAAAATTATTAACGCCGATTTAAATTATAAAAATGAAATGCTCATTGTCTTTCTCCATGTTGTATCGCTGAAAACCAGAACAGGCTGTAGAATTCTTTCTGAAAAGAAATTATCGGGAGAAAATTAAAACAAAAACGAAAAACATTTTAGCAATAGATGAAATATAGGTCAACTTAAATGAATGCGAGGAAAAAAAGATCAATTTGTTATCATCAAGAGGAGAAAAAATACATTAAAACATTCAAAGAATCTAAAGAAGTTTTTCTAAGAGATTTTTTAGTGTGGTAGGTTTTTCATATAATGTCAAATTAAAAGCAAAGAGACAAAGTCATCAATCAGTAGAACTGCATCAAGACAAAGCAAGCAGCCCTTTGTAGACATTGGAAAGCTGTCGAAGTGGAGCGAGATAAAATATCTCTTTTGATACTACAAAAGGTATTATTGTCATGATAATTATGATGTAGGAAGATTGTTAAGTATAAGGATTATCCAACTGAATATTTAAAGCAACAAAATGTTGTGAAGAAAAAGGCCATCAAAAATGTTCGAACAACCTATGATTCAGCACTCAACAAACTCTCAGTTTTCTGCTGCATTCTTACTTAATGTCTAGCCTCACACTCAGCTGCAGTTTCATTGAATCATAGCGGATAAAAAAAAACAACTGTGATGTGTGTGCCAAATTTGCGACTAAAATAAACCAATGACTACTTCTATAAAACCATTATAATATACTTATAGAAAAATTTTACAAACTACAAGTAAACTTTTACCATATAACAATTTATAATCAATGCATTGAACAATGATGTAAACGCTGCAAAATGTTTGATACAATTCAAATTGTTTAAGAGGGCAATTCCTTCATAACAAGTTTGTTAAAGATCAATTATGGAAGCACGATCAAAATTAAATAGGATGTATAGAACCATCATAACATGCTTATAGAAAAATAAAGTTTTAATATTCTTTCATACAGTTCAAATTCTTTAAGAGGGCAAGTCTTTCATAACAAATTTGATAAAGATCAATTATGGAAGCACAATCAAAAATAAATAGGATGTATAGAACCATTATAACATACTTATAGGAAAATTTTACAAACTACAACTAAACTGTTACCATATAACAATTTATAATCAATACCTTGAACAATGATGTATATGCTGCAAAATGTTTGATACAGTTCAGATTCTTTAAGAGGGCAAGTCTTTCATAACAAGTTTGATGAAGATCAATTATGGAAGCACAATCAAAATTAAATAGGATGAGTAAAATTTAAAGCATTTTACTAATAAATTCAAAATCAATTCATAAGTAATTGTGTATCTTAATAATGATATAAAATTGCCATTCATCATTTATGTTTGAATACAATTTAAATATATATCAAATACATTGAACTAAAGAAAATATAAAATGAAATATACATAAATGATGCCTATATATATTTTTAGATTTTATTGCAATTTTTTGTGAGGGGGTTAAAATTACTTTGTTTTTGCAAATAATTTTTAGGTTGTTGTGCAGCATTGTTCTGGCATATAAATTAATTATCAATTCCCAAAGTTCCTTTGAATGTTCACTGCAAGTCAAAAATGAATTTTCAACTTCCCTCAAATTTGCTATAAATCTTTTCAAAATTCCCCTTTGATGACTTGTGTTTGAAAAAATATAGTTGAAAATTTCACCGAATCTACAAATACAATTTTCAAGGAGTTGCGAAGGATATTGTAATCCGGTTTTTGAGTGAGCAAACTCTTTAAATGACAAAAAAAAATATTAGCGGCAGTTGCTGCGTTCTCGGCATATATTTGATTTGCGGAGTTCACAGTTGATTTTCTGAAGAGATTATTTTTGAAATGTACCCTGCCACATAAGCGGCTCTGTTGGCTCCAAATCATCTCAATTTTCCTGTACTTCCGGGCAATCCATGATGCTGGCGGATTTATCAATAACAAGCTCCAGGCAATCTTCATCTGTTTGCGGGAAGATTTTGGTGGATTCAAGAATGATGTCATCATCTGGCTCACAGTTGGCATTTCCACACATAGCAAACATTCCTTCAGATAATAACATCCGTGTCCTCTGCAGGAAGTCCACTGGAGTAGGATGGTAGTTGCCACCCCCTTTTCGCCTCACCGAAAGAGAAAATATGAATTAAACATATGGAATTAGTAAAATTTTTAAGTTTCTATGTGTTTTTTATAGTCATCAGCAAATTATTTTACACAATTTACTTATTTTTCATTTAAGACAGCCTTAAAAGATTTCTTAAATGTTAAAAATATTGTTAACTTTTAAAATAAATTGAACCTTCCAAATTTGTGTTTATAAGCAAATAATTTGAAATCTGACTGAAATTTTTAAAAATACCTAAAGAAATGATGAAGTTGTATTAAATAAGTTCAATAAAATAAAAGCAATTTATTAATTTTTTACTCAGCTTTCTTTTACCATTTAAAAATTTAATTTTTTTAGTTTTAGGTGTCGAATTGAATCCATCTATAAAAGATAAAAAAAAAAAGAAATAAGACAAACAGTTGGTGTAGGAGTATTTTTGAAACAATATTCAAGTAGGAAAAAGATTGTTACAATCACTTGACGGATAGCTTATATAAAATATTTAGTAGTAAAAGAAATTCAATTTTAAAAATATGAACTTACGTTCAGTAAAATTGTGCTTCCGCTTTGGTCTCAGAATTTTTGTCTAACCAGACTTTTGTCTAGCCAGAGCAATTTCTTCATTTCCATTAAGAGTCACACAGCTGACAACAGACAAATCAGGAAGTTCTAAGAAGATTAAAATGGATTTTTTGATTAAACTATATAGACTAACAGAGCTTGTTTATAATTTGTATTAGGTCATTAGCTTTAAAGTAAGCAAGCTCGCTTTAGAAATTCGGGTTAACATACAAGAGATATAAAGAGTTCTTTAACAATATTTCATAGTTAATACATACAATTTATTGTGCTATTATCATTACATAACGTTAAAAAATAAAAAATATATAGATAAACTTACTTTCAGTGAAATTAGGCCTTCTTTTAGGTGTGCTTGCAAAAACTCGCAAATCATCTTCCACATCATCGCATTCCAGAACATCATTGGCTTTAGGAAAATCTGCAGTTTCATCAACACCTGAAATTGCAATTTCTTGGGGAGGTTTTTGATAAATGAACATCAACAAAATAAATTTAAAAAAATTATGACAATTTTGGAAAATGTAAGGGCATATTTTAACGATAAACGCAAGAGAGAATGTCTTACAAACATAATGCAAAGAGTTTTGATATTGAAACATTATAAAATGTTTTCTAGTTTATTTTGAAAACTTTAAAGTATCATTTAAGCTACATCTCCATTAGATAATATCATATGAACAAAGAAAAGTAGATTTTATATTAAAAGTCCTGAATTACCTGTTACAGATTTTGAATTTATTGTGACAGAATATGAAGAAGTTTCACATTCGTTTGCTAGTTTATTTTTCAAACCTTCTTGCAGTTCAGAAATGATATGATGCTGTCTTCTGCAATATTATCGAGAATTAAAATTGCAAAAAATTTCAACAATATGACAATTACTACCTTGTATTATTTCAAAGAAAAATTATCTACCAAAAGACTTAAACTTTGATGGGCATGTTGTAGATTTCAATCTTTGCTTTTTTGGAACTGTAATCATAATCTTGGAAATGCTGGGAGCATATCCCCTACTTCTTGTACGTTATACTCGATGACACACTGAGCAGCGATTCCAAATTGCAAACTAGGATCCATGCTTTACACCTGTTAAGCATATTTTTGGTATATTAAGAGGTATATTTTTAACATGTTTAGTTCATTAGTTTTTTATCAAGCTTAATCTTATAGTAAAAATATGTTTTCCCAGTAACTTCAAAGATCTTTGTTGCATGATAAATAATAACTAATTCATCTGGAAGGTAATAATAGTTTTTTAATGAACATAACAATGATAATAGCTCATAAAAAATTACAATAAAGATTAGAATATAATGTTATTGAAAACATAACATAGATGAACGGAAGGCCATACAAAATATCTCAGAAAATATGAATTTATGCGGTTCTAAAAATATAATGCAAGCAGGAAAAACTATGTATCATTAAGCCGAAGGTTGAAAATGAGTAAAATTCAAATTTTGTCCCATATCTTTAAAAGTAATAACTTTTGAACCCTAATTTCATAGTTTATTCTACTAGCAAAACATACTTATTAGCGAAAATCGTTCTCTCTTTTTCTTCAAATCATATTCTCAACTCCAAATTAAAAAAAATAATGAAATCATGAAAACAGTTTAAAATAAAACGTGTAAGTGAAGAATCTTTTAGGGCAATCTATATTCTCCTCTCAGAGTTGAGCTGGTTGAGTGACTATGAAGTGGGTTGTCGGGGCTTCGAATCCGAGGTTTGTCTGCGTACTTTGTTTCTGCTATATTTTGCAATGAGTTTGACGCTACAAATTTGTGACAAGTTTGGCTAGTTGTGACTAATTCGTTTGCATTAACTCGTTTCAAGCTTGCACTCTCACCGTGTCAAACTTGCTGCAGATTTGTAGAGCAAGATTGCTGCAACTTTGCTGCAAACTATCTAGGTCATGACGACGCAAAGTAATGATATAGACGTTATTGCCGCGACGCGGCTTACATCCGCTAAAGATAACAAATGACAACTATCATTTTTTACATTTTGCAGTTGCTGAGGCACGCGCAACAGTGCCCTCGTGTGGTCAATGTTTCGGTACAGAAGTATTTGAAATAAATACACTTCCTAGCTTTTTTTTATTTCGATTGTGAGAATAAGCAGAAACACGCGGCATCAAACTATATGTAAACAAAGATCACATTAGTTATTATTATTCATTGTGAAAATCCCAATTTGTGAGCAGAAAAAGCAAACGGTATTCTGGAAAATCGAATTAATCGTTTTGAATTATTGTAAACTCAATAGAAAGAGCCAGAAATGATTTTCATTTAAAATAAAAGAACCTAAAAATAATTATAAGCAATAATAAAACTGTACTATGATTTAAAAAGATGTGGATACAACCCCAAAGGAGGAGATACAGAAGTTTCAATCTCATGTGCAGAAATGACAATTCATTTCTCATTGCATCACCATAATGTTATGCTCCCGGAACTACTAAAAATTCATCAATTTGAGGTGGACGAAAACGAAACAAATTCTTGTTGTCATGACAAAAATGTGAAGAATAAGGCATATACTGTATTTTTAACTCGTTTATCGACAATTATTAATTTTAAAATAGACCATTTCCTTTGATACATTGCAATTTTTACAGCCCAAACGTTATGATTCTGAAACAAGATTTTTTCTCTTCAAGTTGATTCTTTTCTTTAATAGAGAAAAGAAAAAAAAAATGGAACATCATTCTAAATCATAAAAAAATGTTATTCTTTTTTGCTTATATTCAGGTTAAGTTTATTTAGGTCATATAATTTTATTTAATTTCATAGGAAATCTTTTCTGTAATATTTAATATTTTACTTTATCTTTCAAAAAGCTTTTAAACTTCAAAAATAAAAGAATTTATATTCACTCTCCATCAAGATAGAAAAAAATTCAAATTAAATTAAAGAATGCTAATTGTACAGAATTAAATCATTAGTGAAACTAATTGTTTTTCTGAATTTTTTCAACCTTAGTAACAAATTAAGCACCTTTATATGGTCTTATAGGAAGATGTTGAAATAAATGCCAAATAGTCAAAATAATGTCTCTTGATTATATTGAACAACGATATCAATTTACAGAACATTGGATACACATGAATTTCATCTTCACATCTGAAAAGTTTCTATGGGATAAATGAAAATATATTATATATCATAGACAATTTTTTCTACATTCATATTTTTTTACGAAACCTAGAAATGTTAGTGAAATTTGAAATAAGTTTAAATGGAAAGGCAGTATATTTATGAGTAGTTTAACTAAACGATGGTTATTAACAGCGAGAATTGGGGGAAAAATGGAATTTCTTAAACAAGATATGAAAGCAATCAATCTTAATGGTGTAATTAAAACAAAGTGATTGACTCATTGTGAGAGTGTAGAAAAAGGTCTAAAATTTGTTTAGGACAATTACTACATTATTAAAGCATCTACAATAGAACCTCGGGTTCCGAATTAACTGGGGCTGATCTCTGTTCGTATTCCGGGAAATTTGGTAAAATACTCTTGATATACCAAATGGAGTAGAGTATTGACTGAAAGACTCTGAGTATTGACAAAGTAGAGTATTGAGAAAGTAGAGTATTGACAAAACAGAGTACTGACAAAGTAGAGTATTGGCAAAGTAGAGTATTGACAACGTAGAGCATCGACAAAGTAGAGTATTGACTCTGTGAAAGAGTACGGAAAGAGCAAGATACCTTAGTTCCTTACGTTAAAGGACGAGGCAGATTTGTATTCTACTAATTTATGTGCACTATTCATTTTTAAATATGAATTTAAAGGTATCTTTTAAGATAGAAAAAAACGTTAGCGTTGTTTCTGATTTCTAATTGTTATTTTCCTTCATTTTTTAATAAAACTGTTTCTTGAAATTAAATAAAAGATGGTCGGATTTTCCGAAATTTCGGATACTTTTGGTTCAGATTCCCAAGGTTCCACTGTACTCGGAATATCATTAATAAGGTCATATAAGGTAAGTATAAATGAGTGAATATAATATAAATCATCTGAAGTAAATGTAAATTGTATTCTGAATTTACATTATTTTACACTTTTAACGCAAATATTTACCAAAATGAATCAGAACGGAAAGGAAAACCTTATTTTTACATTTATAAATGTTAATTCTTTAAATATGCAATATTTTATTTGGTGAATTCCATTATACGTAGACTTATCCACAGTAAGCAGCAAATTAATAAATATCATGCAATCCAAAATTCAAAAACGCAAAACATTGTATCATCAAACGCGTACAATAGCCGTTGTAATATCAAAAATGTACTTTTTTTGCTATTTACAAAGAAGTAGTTTAGTCGTCCACAAAATTTTAAGAACTGACTTTCAAGCTTGAAAATACAAACAATCATAAACATTCACATTACGTGCAGTCTGTGCCTCAAGAAACAATACATAAAAAAACACTGGTAAAGCCCTAATCGTTTAACTATTTTACTGAAGACTGAAAACAATTCGTTACAACATTTAATTCATTTTAGAACTAGTGCTCCATTCTATATCATATTTCAAACAAAAAAACTTTTTAAGATATAGTTCAATATTCACTTAATCCAGATTTGAAATTAAAACTTATATCTTTGCTGTGGAAAAGTAGCTATATAATTATCTTCATTCCTAAACACAATTTTACATTCCATACATTCATGACAAGACACTTCTTTTTTTTTCAAAAATAACCTAAAATATAATACAACCCATTTTCTTCGGAAATATGCTCAGTAATCACCAAATTATTAAAATATGTTCTCCGTTTCAGTTTCTAAGCTCATAAAATAAAACAATTGTATTTTTTTATCAAAGGAACTAAAATCAATAAACACATACGCACCTTTATCTGCGCAATTTTTATCACAAAACTATTTTAAAATGTTAATAATGATCCGTCAATGAATTCGGGGGTAAAACTTCGGGTAACTTTTAATTCGCAATCGCCCGCATCTTTTTATTGAAGAAAAGATTATGATCCATTCCTTTCTTTTATTAATACTCATGTTGACAACTGTCTCATTATTGTTACTTTTTATGTCTCTTGTAGACACAGAGATTGCAGTAATGTCAGAATACCTAAAAGAACAATCAAATTTCTACTAGAGTCCATTATTGTAGCATTAGTTTTTTTTATTCAAAACATCACTTCACTGTCGTGCACAATTATTATAAATGAAATATTTTCTAAAAAAGTTTTCTTATCAATGACTAATAATTAGAATTCTAAAAATATCATTAACAATTGAATTAACTTTCGTGTGTCAAATTGCGTTCATTAAAATAGATCAAAATATTTCCATACCCTTAATAAAATATTAGTTGATATGTGTATCAGTTCAACTTCAATTATTTTATTATTTACATGGGAAAACTGAAAATGAACTTATTGAAATGGACTGGAAATTTTAATGATAAAATAAGATGCTATATAATGATACTGATTAATTCATAAAATTCTACATGCTTGAGAGAGCAGTTAATAATATTTTATTATAACATTAACCACACTACAGATATTCTTAATAAGATAATTCCTTTTATTTTATTTCACAACAGGCTATATTAACTTGGAAAGCCTTGCGTAAGGTATAATTACTTATTATAACTACACAGTATTAATTGAGAACATATGGCACTACAATTTTCATATTGTAAAATTCCATCACAGACCAAAACGAGCTTCTAAAAATTAAAATAATCTAAAAATACTAGAAAATGTTATCCTAATATTTACAATATAGTTATGAATGAATATTTATAATGCTTCTGAGTTTGCCCCACGTTTATTAACAAGCACCAAGCAGCCACCATTGTTTTCTGGAAGAAACACCCCAGATTTGCTACGCTAACCATCCTCGCTTAACTCGCTACAATGAAGAAGCTGTGCATCCTAAAACAAAACATCTATGGTTGAACTTAATACATAAGCTTCTGATGCTTTATCTTAAATCAGCACAAAATAAATTTGTTGGCCTTGAAGAACGTCTTTTTCTTGCTTTTGTAAGTATTTAAAAGGCAAAACGAGCATTGAAACAAGAGTTTATTTAATGGAACCCATATCCCTAAGAATGACTTAATTTTCAGAATAGATGTTGTAGGACTACGTGGTTTCAGTTCCTGAATGATTTTCGCTTTCATAAACAGTCTTTTGCGATCCTTTCACTTCCATTATTGTGTTTTTTTCTGTGTTGCTGTCTACCTTCAACTTTAATGGAACTCCGATGAGCTGGCTAGGAGTCTGTGGGAGAGTAAATTTCTTCTTGTTTTATTCAGAATTTACGATTATTTATTTAAAATTTCGAAACAAAATTTATAAAAATTGTAACAACTGGTTCAGGTATGGTTATGTAAATTCATGTGGAAACAAAGCTAATTATGAAAGTGGTAAATAAGAGTTTGATATACATAAAGGGGTCCCAGAAACAAATCGGTACGACCTCTGTCGCGGTGCGGTTTCACCGGCAAGCTTTTCACAATCGCGGCAACCATTCAAAAGCTTGCGAAAAGGGAAAGAAATACTGGATTACTTTATTTGGGCGAATAACCGTACAAAAGAAATACAATTTTAGCAAACACACTGTATTTTTAAGTATGGAGAACTCATTAAGCATGTTGAAAAATTCTTTCTTTTCTTCCTGAACGACATCCAAAACTTATTTCAATTCCATCGTTTGCAGGGAGAAAATTTCTTCATTTATTAATAATTAATATTCATCTGAACGGATGACATTAATTATTAACTCACTGAATAGAATCCTCAAACTAAATGGCATTTCTTTTGTTTACTTTGGTACGTAAAATCGCATTATCCATCAATTGTCCTAGATGTTCCAAAATAATGTATCTAACAATAAGTAAAGCGTTTTTCGGGAGTCGCATAAGAAAAGTATTTATGCAGATATTGGTATAATTCTATTTTCAAATAGAATTAGAATCTAATCTTAATTTGACTGATAAAGAATTATAATTTGGAAATTATTATAACGGTTAACAATAAATATTTTGCCAGTAATATCCAAACTTATAATGATATCTTCTAAGGTTATTTGGAATTCCAAATCATATTACTCAGCATTAAATCTATCAAAATATCGTACTAAAAATTTTAAAGGAAAAGTGCATATTGTAGTCAACAGTTTTATTTCATATGATGAGCAATTTGAAAGTATACGGGAATTGCGCAAAACATTCGAAAGTTCATTATACTACTAACCAGAGACGAAAATAATTTTTTTAGAAAAATTAACAAATTTTTCATTAACTTAAATCGTTTTCGATAGTAATTAGAAGACACGTCTTGTAACGCACCTGTTTTCATCTCAAGGAATTTTGTGTACTCTTGTATGGCGTTCGAAGATAGACTATCTATTTCCTCAGAATGTGCAAAACACGTTCCTTTTTGAAAAAATGATGAATCAGAGGCTATTTCCGAAAGCACGTTTTGGGGGCTCTGCCATCGTTTACTAATTCCAGACGGAATATCTGTAATGTTTCTTGTCTGAAGGTATTACAACCAACCATAAATCGGTAATTTTTACCCATTCTTACAAATAGAATAAATTTTATTTCATTAACCTCCTCAGTCTCAGCGTCGCCGTGAGGAGACACTAAACAACGCTTTTTCAAACCTGAAATCATATCAAATCCTGCTCTAACATTTGCATACCAGCCCGGACAAAAGAAATCCAAGCTCTAATAAAAGATGTGTGCGTTTATTGTAGTTGTTATATTGCTTCGTTTAAGAAAACGTTTTATATACAATTTTTTTAATTAAAATAGTGGTAATTGTTTTAAAAACGCGTACATGCACATTATGATTAGAAAAAAGTTATTCTTTCATGTCATTACACCGAGGGAAAGTTACGAAATGGTGAGAATGATAGTAAGTATATAGATTAATATTTTCCGTTCTCGGCAGGACCTCTGTGTTTCACAGCCCGGACGTCAAAATCCAAACTTTAAATAAAAGAGAAATGTATCTAACTACCTTAAGCCCACCCTCAACTTTGACTTCCCTCGCAACGACAAAGTCCTCAACTACCTCTTTGCTGATGTTTCAGCCATCCTCATACAGGGTAGTAATATCAAATTAATTATTAAAATCCTCCAATCCCAACTAGATACCATTGAATACTCGTGCACCAAGTGGGGAGTTGCCATCAATACTGAAAATCTAAGACAATTCTTTTTCGAAAAGGTACTCCAGCAAAGTACTCAAGACCCTCCCATTCATGGAAGAAGAATTAACCTGGGAAAATGAAGTCAAATATCTTATACTTGATAGCAAACTCTCTTTCATGCGACATGCTAAATATAACTCTGATAAATTTTGGAATAAAGTTCATATGATTATTCCTCTGAATGGAAGACACTCTCCTCTCTCACTAAACAATAAAGTGCAATTATTCAAACAAATACTTCGGCCAATACTAACTTACTCTGCCCCTATGTGGTGTATCACCGCAAAATCTCACAGAAGTAAAATCCAGATACTACAAAATAAAATTCTTTGAATCATGACTAATGCTCCCTTTTTCGTGAGGAATGAGGTCATCCACAAAGATCTCCAAATTGAGATGATAGAAGATCACATAAAGAATATTTCTAGAAAATTCTTCAGTCAACTTCAATATCACAAAAACGTCTTATCAACATTCAACTTGAATATGCTGACACGAACGGAAAATATCCCTACTCTTATTCTACAACCAAATGGTCACTCATTAAACCACTATAATTAGAAATAAATCCTCGGATCACACCCTCTAATTAATCGATCACCCTTCTTTCTTCCATATTTTTTACTTTCACCTCTACCTACTGCTCCTCATAAAATACAGCAGCTTTCATATCTGTACTTCAGACGGCTAATTTAGCTTTTATTATTCTTGTTTTTCCCTCACACTATTCATTTATCAGCTGAAATGTGTTTGGAATTTTTTAAAATTCATTTAAAAATGGCGTTTTCTGGAAAACGGAATATTTTTTGTACGCTTAAAACTAAGTCATTGTGTCATTGGATATTTCTATGGTGAAAACTTCTTTTACATTGTAATATGTAGAGATGTAGAGTAAAGATTATACTTTTAAAGTACAGTCGCTGAAAAAATAGGTGCCATCCAGCATTATTCTGCGATCATTCATTGATCATTAAAAAAAGCCACCGATCTTCAGAAATTAACGTATGCTAAACTATTCTATAGTTTAAAATGTCATAAGGGCTCGTCTAAATATTTAAAATTGCCCTAACTTCAAAATTTTCAATAGCAACACCCATTTTTGATGTTATAAATACATTTCTCATGAAAAAATACCTCAAAAATAAATTTTGGTTAATAGGCAATGAATATATCGGAAAATATTCTAAATAGAAAAGGGGTCGACTCCACATTTAGATAGAGAAGTTCTCTTCTTGCGTTTAAATGCCGGCAGTAGTATTTTAAATTATTTCGCACTTTAAATGTTATTTTCAAAGTAATGATCTACATTTTACAATCAGTAAAACTTGATGCGTAAAACAATAAATAGTGTAATACTACACCACTTTAATTTATAAATTTTAATTTATTTATATATAAATTCATGGTGAAATAATAAATATTTGATAATGAAAACGTTTTCAAAATATTTGAAGCCTCCTTAAGTACATCGTTTTACAGCGAAAATAGAAAATTTTATGTAACTTCAAACCTTCTCATGCAAATATTCTGAAATTGTGCAGGCGTTTATCAAATGGCCATCTGCTTCGATTACAGTTAAAATTTTTAAGTGGTTCTATTTAAAAAGTTCTTCGTCAATTTTGATAAAATATTTCATATGCTCAAAATTATTTTAAAATAAAAAGTAAAATGTGCAAAATAATTCATACTACTACATAAAAAATATTCTAAGTCAATATTATATTATATCTCAAGATATCAATAAAAATTCAAAATTTTTCTTTAACATTAGAAAAACTCAAAATTTCATTTGTTTTTAATTGCGAAATAAAAAATGCTGTGATGATGAAACATGGTATCGAGCATAAATTTTTATATAGTTTCGAAATTTAAAAAAAAAATGTGAGCTTCCATTGGAAATTTCGAAGTTAGTGCTATTATAAATATGTATATGACCCCTTATGGAAATTTTAAACATTAAGCCTTTTACTAGACTTTATTTCCTTAAAATTGGTACCTTTTGTTTTAATACGCGATAAACGACGGCAAAATAATGAGTGGAGGCTCCTTTTTTCTCCTCGACTGAAGATTATTAGCTTTGTGATATATCTTACCTACTTGGAGAAAAATATTTAATAATTTTGGTTTCTCCTGTACGATACATTGGGTCTTTGATTAATGAATATTGAAAATATAAAGTATTGAAAATGTAATCTTAGCTCAATCTTTTTCAAGTTGAATTAGTATTCATAAAAGCGTAGGAATGTGA
Source organism: Araneus ventricosus (assembly GCA_013235015.1). Lineage (NCBI taxonomy): Eukaryota > Metazoa > Arthropoda > Arachnida > Araneae > Araneidae > Araneus > Araneus ventricosus. The sequence goes on along the minus strand of BGPR01014330.1, from coordinate 16,129 downwards.
TTTGTTCCACATATTACTCATCATATTAGATTCCCTATGCAAAACTTAGAGACTTATTTGCAAGGCATTATAACCATTTTTTAATGATTGTATAATAATTATCAAGATTTGAAATAAATTTGTAATCTAATTTTTAACAATAAACTTGCTAAATTCAATACAAGCAACTATTATAATTAAAATTCTGCTTCAGTTTGTCAAAATATTTACATTTAAAAAAATATCATATTAAGTATCAATAAATTAATATTTGTTATTTACTACAATGTATATATCATTATGGCACAATATTTCCTGTAGGAGACTTTAATTTTCTCATTAAAAATTTTTTCGAACGTTTTGATGTATTTAGAAACTATTAGAGCAAAAATTAACGAAATTTAGAATTCAAAGTTTGATTTGCGTCGGAGGAGTTTAATTTAAACATATGCAACAGCTTTCCGCGTCGGAATATCTTCCAAGATGACGTAGTAAATGGAGATCCATGCGCACTACAATTGCAGAACACAACCATTCTATATTTGCTTAGCTTTCACTGCGCTCGGTATTCCTCCAAGCGCTTGTGTGAATTTTTGTTCTGAAGTAAGTAAGTAAGCAAGTAATTTTTGGGGCAAATGGTCCCCGAAGTGGTCTAAACCACTGTAATGGTACGTTGGTGATGCTGGATAATTTCAGTTCTGGGAATTAGATGACCTGCTGCTGTTGTTGGAAGCAAAGGTTGTGTGGATGGAAGTCCATCTGGATCTTGTGGGATAGTTGCTGAAGCACTGCAAGAACTGGTGCCTGTAAAGAGTAGCTGCCGCTGTAGAGAGAACACATATCTTTGGATGTGATAATTTCTCGTTAACTGCTCTGATAGGGAAGTGACATGCCTCTTCGAACTGCTCTTCAGGATTTTAAAATTTCTGGGAAGAATGGGGCGGGGGGCAAGGGTCAGAAACAGGTAGCAAGGATAGCTATTCCTAATTTTTATCAATTATAATAAAATCGTCCTGGGTCTTTTACTTTTCGGATCGGGGGAATAATTTTCAAGTTGCTGAATGGCTTCATTATCAATTTTATCAAGATTATGATAGAATTTTGTTGAGACATTTTTTGATAAATTCCTTTAAAGAGATTATCTTAATTGCATTTCTTATATCTTCATTTCGCATATACCATCCAGCATTACATATTAGACGGATTATATTATTCTCTAGAATTTCAAGCACTCTGATATTTGATTTGGCTGTTGCCCTCCAGATGGGGCATCCGTGAGTAATTCAGAGGTTAATGATTAAAATATCTTTCTAATATTTAAAAAGGTGGTAAATAAATAATTTATTTTTTATAAAATTAATATATTAAAGAAACAAAATAATTTCCCAATTTTTTTATCACACGAATTTAATCGAAAATTTTCGATAAATATTTTCATCTTAACCTTTAAATGCCCAGTCTTGCCTTTAAGCCGCAAACCCAATGTTGTGCATTAAAATTTTGAGAATAAGACTGAAACTCAGATGCTTGCTGGGGCCAATAAAATACATATTGAAAATTTTATGAAATTCAATTACAACACATAGTTGGCAACCTGAGTGCTGATAAAAAAATGTTTTCACATCAGGCTGCATTTCTTTGCTTTATTTGTATGCTTGAGAATACCATATTTTATTCTACAATGTTGATTGAAATTCCTTAACCGTTATTACTTATTAAAATTCATCTGTTTTTAATATTATAGAATTTTATAACAGGAATTTTTTTTCTGAAATAAAGTCCAGTGTTGTCAGTTGGAAACAAACGTTTTTTAGCCATTAGCCATACTTAAAACTAAATATGATTGTTTAAAGTATTTTTCCCATGCTTTATTCAAGAAATTAAAATAAAAAAAATATTTTTACACCCATTATTAGAATATCAGTCTTTTAAAGGTATGGGTAAAGGTCTTATCAAGCGATGTTAATTTGGTTATAATTTTAATCTCATTTTGTATATGCCTATAAAGGAATAGCCTAACAGAGTGACTACAGCGCCTCGAGTTCTTCAAATAAGAATTAAGTTAAGACAAACTTCGCTTCGGTATACATAGTTTTGTTATGTGGGTCGAAAATCATATAGGGCGAGAATTCAAATAGAGCACAAAAGTTCTGTATTATAATGCTACTCAACGGAAAAAGATTTCAAAAATTTTATTTTTAATCTTAAAATCGCGCCAAGAGTCTAAAGTTTGAAAAAAAATGACAGAAAACAATTTTTAAAAAAATCATCGTCGAAAAAGTCGATTTTTCGAGTATCGAATTCTAATGGAGCGCGAATGTTGTCTATTACCATCCTAATCAAAGAAAAATATGGAAAAAATTATGCTTTTAATCTTCAGTTCGCGAAAAGAGCCTGATGTTTGGAAAAAATCACAAAAAACAACAGTATTTAACTCTATGCTAAAATTTTACAGTCTACAGAATTTTGTTTCGAATAGCTTCTAAGTACTTCAGTTTAGTTGCCTGATGACAGAAAAATTATAACCATAAATTGGTATGCTTTTATTTTGTATTCTGTATTTCCTGTAAATTTTTTTATCTTTCGCATTATATGCTTGTATTTTATATTTATATATCAACATAAATTATTTACAATTTATTTTTCTAACAAAGTGTTGCTGTCCATAATTTACGGGCAACACTGAAAAAATCCATGGGAGAGACGAAGAGATAGAGGATCATCGATGAATAAGAAATAAAAACTTTAAAATTAGCCAAATTCCAATGTATTATTTTAAAAACTATTTATGTCCATTTTTATACTCAGTTAACCCTTTTTCATCTTAATATGGCATGCCCACCAATTAATTGACATATCATTTACACTTTCTGTTCAGTCTTGGAGGTATTTTACCTGTTGAGATCCAGATTTTCAGAAAGTACCTCACATACTTCGTAGCTGAATAGGAAGGAAAAATTTGCAGTGCACGTGATATGAACCAACTTTAAATAAATAAAATGTGGAAGATCAATTGCTGAAGTTTCCAATTTCATAACGATTAAATAAAATAGATAAGATAAAATTGGAATTTTTCAAATTTGTATATATATTGTTTTACTCCTTGTTTGAGAGGAGAAGTAATAGGAACTAAATTATTACTGGTTTGGAAGTGCATGTTTCTATATAGTAAAATTATTAGCCCCAGTATCTATTTATCACAGAAGAATATTTGCCAAGTTGAAGCATTTTATAATTTGCATTTGCTATGGATATTTCTCGCAATAAAAAAATAACACTGTTACATAAACATAAATTACAGAGCTTTAAATGAATTTATCTATTTTATTGCCATTCAGTGTAGTCAAAAACTTTTTTGATCTTAAGTATAAGTATTGCAAATGCATAATTAAACTGGTTGAATCTGGTTGAGGAGTCTATTGCAATTGTTAAATAAGTGCAATTCCTTGGGCTTGCTGTAAGAACTTTTAACAACAAAAATAACCAAAACATTACCATTCATGACTTACTTTTGATTTTTACCGTCTTATATGCGATATATTCAAAAAGGAAATATTGAGTCAAACAAATTGACATCAATATTTTGTCTAATCTCCACGCATTAAACGAGCCGTGGTGGCCTGGTGGTAAATCCTCTGTTTCGTGGCCGGAAAGTCTAGGTTCGAGATCGGATTCCATCGAATAACCGCCATGTAACCGGGTCTGGTGCACGGTAAATCCGTCCGGGCAAAGCTTCCTCCCGCTGGTATGGCGCGGAAGTTTGGAGAGAATTGTGCCGGCTCAGGTGTCGTCCTCGCCATATAACGGTTCAAAATTATGAGTTTCGTTTCACAATAGCAGCTGTGATGCTGCAAAACTGGACGTAAATATAACTAAACTCAACCATGTATTAGACTTCCCTCAATCCGAAAATCCGATTTATGGAATTTTGTCTATCCAACTCTATGCGTGTCAGAGGATAATAACTGAAAACAGCGACAAACTAGATGGATGAAATTTGTTATTTGGTATTTATACTAAAATTGTTGATGTATGTCCAATTTGGAACCAAATCCCTGTACGTTAAAACTGTCAGTAAGTTTCGATTTATAGGAGTACATAACAGGTTGAAATTTCGGTAATGAGATTATACGACTTGGACAATGATTGTTGACACACGTTCATATTCGCGATTTGATGTTCGTTTATGCTAAAGATTTTTTTAAACAATTTTCTAGTATCTATTATAAATCAAATGAGTTTTTCTAATTTCATTTAAGACAAGTGGAATGTTCGAATTCCAATATTATTATTTTGATTCAAGGTATAAGCATGCTATTCTTATGAATTGATTTTATACTAATTTCATTTACAGAAAAAATTGTAGATTCCTTAGATTATGTAGAAAGATATGTAGCAAAATTGCATTGCATTAAACCGGATTCAATCAAATTTTAACCGATGTTCAGTTCTTATTCAGAATTATCAAGATATATATGTATTTTACATAAATTGATTGCTTCTTAATCAACAGAAAAATATAGTTTTTAAAATAAATAATTACTTTAATTGCAAAAAGTCACTCAAAACTGAAGTTTTCAAAAATTATAGTAATGAAAGTGTATTCCTAATTCTAGTATTTTTTGAAAAGTCTCCTAAATAGAGATGGAATACTTTCCGTTTTATTCTATGAGTAAAAGTATTTTATATTCATTCAGCATTTGATTAAACAGTATTCGCTTAGATTAATTACGTTCTATTTTTATATTTATAAAGTATGCAAGCTGGAATGCATGGCTTGGCATCTCAAAAATAAACATAATTCAATTTTCAAATTACTTTAACGGATATATACATCAGGTGCATATTACTCTACAATACATTCAGGTCCACCTGTTATATTTGTTGCCATTTCAAAGATTATTGGTCGTTGACTTTTTGTTAGAATTTATATTCTACAGAACACCATTTAATCCATTTTATGAAGAAATCTATTCAAGAAAGAGAATTTGCATTTGATTGTTTGCACTCCAAAAAAGATAAAAATGTTCCAACTTCCGTTATTATCGATCTTCCTGAAAACCGCTTTACTCTCTCCGCTCGATATTTGATTGCATTATACTTTTATCGTAAACCAAATGCAACAAAAGCTTTCAAGAATAATCAATATCCTGTAATCTTTTAAACTATTTATTCTTACTTTAGTTATCTTCTGCATTTTTATTATAAAATTTCTCTCCACAGTCTGCGTCATACATTTACGTGCTTTCTTCAGAGTATCTTCGATAGCTCCATATCCCCAATCGACTACTAACATTTAAATCTGCAGTCAAATTCTTCTCAAAGTGCCCACAATTATGTTGGCATTTCAAATTCTCTGTTGGTTTGGTATGGGACTCTGCAGAAAGAGTCGAATAATATCTTTCCTTTTCTTCGCCCTATTGCTTCTTACATATTTAGATATTTTGATTATGTACGTAATTGTTATAAAGATAAATGGATGCGAGATAAAATGGGCCTTGGAAAGAATTATTAGCGTCACGTCCAGCATAGTACTGATGCATTCAGTGATTCGTAAGAGATATGAGATAACAGTTGCGATGAAGAGAGTAGAGTTCATGGATAAAACTATGTCTGAGAAGAAAGCGAACATCCTGGCAGGATTTATTTTAGTTTCTCCATTCATTTACAGTTTGACGGTTTTAATGGCTTCTGAAGTCGGTGGAGATGAAAGAGGATTCCTCTATTTATTTTACGGAATCCCGATGTCCAATAAAATGTTAAAAAGCTTCATACTGTTTTGTAAATCCTTCATATGTTATTTGTTATTCCCAACTTACTCTAATTTCATTATTTTGACATTTTGCGTAATTTTTTACGACTCGAGCTTGTCTATTCGAAATCTGTCCCAAGAAGTGGAAAGATGCCCCCCTCAGGAATTCACCACCGGGATCCAGCTCAAGTATCTCACCTGCAGACGAAAAATTTTGAAAATGCTTGATGAGTTACAAGCAAACTTCTCTTTAGTGTGTTTTATTGCATGTGCAGGGCATTTCTCACACTGTTTCGCTTTGATAACTCAGATAATGTTGTATTCTTTCAGGGAAAACGCATTAACGTCCTTAGCCGACTCAGCCATCAACTTGATAAATGTTGTCATTCCTTTGATCTTGATGTTTTGGATTCCTGAACAGATTCCTCTGGAGATGGAGAACCTCAACAAGATCATACGCTGCAAATATGAAATGAGGGCCAGCTCTGGAATTGTCTCCGAAAAAATCTACAGTTGAGAAATTGCTGTTGGAAGAGAATATTTTCGTCGTGTCTGGATGCAATATCATTTTCTTCAGGAGAAGCAATATTGTCTCAGTTTTAGGTTCTGCTTTGACATATGGACTGCTTCTTATAGGACTAGAAGTGCGAAAATGATGTAGAGAGAGTTTTCCTGAAGTTTTAAGAATGTACAATTTGTCTTCAAATTTGTTTTCTGTTAACAGCAATACACATTAAATAAAATGATATAATTCATTTTGCTTAGGATTCATTTCCTGAAAACAGCAATATGCGCTCACTACAATAATATAACCTTAATTATCAAAAATAAGCAATAAACATAATTTAGTCACAGCCGTAGTGCATATTAATTAGAATTTTAAACAGAACAGGGATGCTATAATATTAATATTGTAAGCACCCAAATATAAATTTTATTAATGAATATAAGAAAAGTAATTTGAATCGTTATAAAAAAGGTTATTTTAAATTTTATTCTTTTCTAACTTCATTTATTTCCTTTATTTTAAAATACATGTAATCGAGATTTTGTACTTTTATGACCGTTGGCTTTTTCTCTACATTTTTGTCAATAGGGTTACATAAATTCTAATTATCCTGTATATTTCTTTCGGTATTATTAAACTTTGGACAGAAGACAATTTTTAGTTTCAGTTTTTCTGAAACGTCTGGAATTCGAAACTGGATACTTCTACCACTAACGTAATAGCGCAAAATATTTGAATGTTCTTAAATCCAGGATTCACACATCCTTTAAACTCTAATAACTTTCCGTAAATAACAAAAGCCAATAAGAAACACTAATGAATAGAATTTCGTTTTGGTTTTTAAAAGTATTTTTTTGTCCTGATTTCAAAATCCCAATGTTATTACTTTAAATTACAATTTCATTCCCTATATAATTAAATTTATTTTTTCATGAGGTTAATTTATTCATTATGTTTATATTCAGGTTCAATTTCGCACAATAGCGGGCTCGAGACACGAATCCACCGAAGACTTGCCATTTATTTGCAGCTGATAAACATCAAATATGCCTCAAATTTCATCTTGATGTTTGTGGCATGTAAATTGAAAGTGTGGTATTTCATTTATGCTGTCTGATCGTTGTCTAACTACAATAATCAAAAATAACTAAATGCGTACTTTTTACGCAAATATACCCGAATTCGAAAGCGTTTAATAATTTTATGCATATAAAGTAGTTATTCCGAGCGTCGCAAACGTCTTGTTACGTTTCTCATGTTCAGTTCAAAAGCAGATAGCTAGTATTTACATGTATATTTTCTTTAAAAATCATGGATAAAGTATTCTTAAGATTTAAGAGATATAATTAAATATAAAAAAGATCAATTCATTTACTTTAAAAGTTGAGTTTCCTAACCTGACAGATAAAAGTTCAAAGTAATTGTGCGCCTGAGGGTTAAAATTACAAACGCACAGTATAAGTAATTCATTCTTATTGTATAAAATGCTTTTCTAACGGTACCAGAAACTAAGTACCCTCTTATACAAACACACACGTGACTAATAAGCAGTGAATTCTTAAATATTTGATGAAGTTATATAGATAAAAGAACCAAAGAAGAAATCAACGAAATCGTATAAAAATTAAAAATAATATCAATTTATTTCTGTCAGTTTTTTCCGTCATTTAAAACTACATTCTCTATTTTCCACTTTACTCTCACGGATATCAAATTTTTCTATTTTTCATGTATTCAAGTCAAATTTAATTTTGAGGTCATTTATCAATGCATGAAAAAAGCATTATCATTCACACAAAAAATTGACGCTTCTTAATTCGATATCCATTATTCTGACATACATTTTGGACACATTCCAATTTTTCTACCAACATAGTACTTTCAAACATCAAATTGTAATACACATTTAAACTGGATGTTTTAAGTAGTCTTTCACCTGTTCTGTTTACTGAATCTGCCTAAAAGAACCAAACCACATGACGTCATATATTTACATGAAAAACATAACTGTGTATGCCATCTAAAATCTTAATTTACCTGATCTTACTTGGTGCTGTCACTTTACTTTATTCTTTCTTAAAATGCACAGCTGAATCCAAAATTAAAATAGTGAGGCTCATTTTGCTTGCATTGTACGAGCACGCCTTACAGCATGCTAGCTGGTTTGAAAGTAACTAATAAAATAAATTAAAGAATGTCAAGTATAAATTTTTATATATCGATATTTTAATTAAAGGGCTTTCTTAATAGATTCCACAAATTATTTGATAAATAAAACAAGATAGTAAAAATTCATTTCGTTGTTCCCAATTTATATGAAAATACATCGCAATTTTCATTCCCCAGTATTCAACAATGGAAGGAAAACACGTGATTGAATAGTTGCGGATAAAACGACAAATAATTTTAAACAAATGTCGGAAATCAGGAAAAATTGCAAAGGAGGGTAACTGATAATATTAAAAAGATATATCTTTCAATTTTAAGATGGCGTAAAAGTCATTTTTGGGATGATATTTCAGAAAATTATAAATGAGAAACTTCACATTTCAGATAATTTTAATTAACTAAAATTCTAATTAAAATCTATAATATATCCCTCCTAGGTGTATTCTCCCACGCTCTGAGATATATTTGAGCTAAATTTGGTAGTTCCGGGTCCATTTGTCTGTCCTGTAGAACACGAAAAGTCACATGCGCATTCGTTTTTATCAATAGTAGTATTTTTATATGTGTTTCTAATGAACCCAACCATCCTACAACCTGTTTTTTTTGTAATGATACAGGAAACAAAATTTTACTGAAAAACGTTAATAAAAAATTTCTAAAAACTTTCTTTATTGCGCTGAAAAGATTTTCTATTTTAATCATTTTCTAATTTTTAATCTTTAATTTATAATTTATAAAAAACATTATTGAATTCTTTATTGACTACCAGGAATCTCTGCTTGAAGTGAAACAAAATTTAATTTTATTAATTATTTAATTACTAATAACTTTCAGGAAACATAAAACAGAATATTGTCCTCAAAAAGAAATGTACAAAATTAAAAATCTAAGCTATCGAGAAAGGAGTGAGAACTCCATTACAAAATTCCAGCATGTAACAAAATAATTATAATAATTTTAAATAAATAAATGAAAATTTGGAAAATGAAAATGTGTAAACGGAGAGAAGTCGTTAAAAATAATAAAAAAATTAGTTCAACAAGAATAGACTTCTTCAATGATGGAAAAAATTATGGTAAAGAAAAATTTCAAAATAAAATTTTATTTTTTCGGCAAACGATTAGTATCTATTTATTGAAACAAGTTTCACTCTACCGTTTATTTATACTTTCACTTCCTCTATTGTTATCAATCGCTATTAACCTATGTCTTAAAAATATAGAAAATTCTTGAATTCTCTCTAACAATCGATTTCTCAAAAAAAAAAATGTATGTGTTAAAAATAAACAGACGAAAAGAAAATTAAAAATTCATAGTATTTGTTCATATCTAGAATCCATCAAATCACTTTAAAAGCTATTGACGTTTCGATATTCAATAAACTATTAAGCTGAAGCAGTCGAATGCAATCGATTGACATAGGATGTTTCCATTAACTGTATCGGTAGGATTGAACACGCTGCATCACCCTAGCGGTGAAAGTTTATAATAAACAGATTGATTTTTTACAACATGGAATTCAATATAATTTACCATTTTCAAGCAAAAAGAGCTAATGTTCTCTTAAATGTATTGTTATAAAATCGATGATTCTGAGAAACATGTATTTAACATGGGGAGTAAAATAATTAATATCCTTCGTTGTTCTGGTCTCTTAAATCATTTCAATCCAAAAGGGGCAAACCGAATAAAAGCATGTGCCGTTCGACTGATTTCAGTGACACGTTAAAGGTAATTGTAACAGAACCTGTGACTTCTCTTCATTTTGCAGAAATTTATAGTGGAAATTATTATATCAATACAATCAGCATTTCTAATCTAATAGCTTTGTTGGCTCGCGAATGGAGAGATTTGATAAATCTAATGATTCCCTCTGATTCATATGACCATGTAGTTGCAGAGAGAATGTTAATATCACACTTTGTTTTATCTTGTTCACACCGTTTTTCTTATGTTTCTTCAATGCTGTTGTATATTTTGTAGTGATATAAATTAATGTTTGCTTTTAACACACTTTAACTCATTTTTTAGCAAAATTTACGCTTTTGGATGACTGAACGAACATCTTTTTATGCAACAACAGCCAAACATTTTAAATATTATTTCTCAATTTATCGCAATATTAACATTTCTGTAGACGCTTTTAATATTTAATTATCAAAAGTCTTGAGGAGTTGCTGAAACGTTCAGCATCAGCAAAAAATATCATTTTAAAACATCTAGTAGTATTAATATCACACAGAGAACTGCAAATGATCATTTTCGCTTTGATGAATTTTCCTTCCAATTTTCATATGTATGTCGCCAAATGCGCGGAATAACAGGTTTCCTTTCTGCAAGTTTCCTTTACAAGATTAGAAAAGCCTTTATTTGAATTTAAAAAAGAATTGAACAGTGCAAGATAACATTTGTTTCAAAGAAGCCAGTTCTTCGAAGGAATCCTCCAGTGGATCCTGAAACTTCTCAGTCAAAAGTCACTTGTTACGGTTGCGGTACGCCTGGTGTCACAAAGCCACAATGTCCTACCTGTTCTCCTACAAAGAACCGAAGCGAATTCAGTGCTTTATCAGTTTTCAAATCATCTACTCTGATTGCTTTCTTGCCTATCAGAATCAAGAAAGTTAATGGAATCGGCTGTGCTGATTCTGGAGCTATACACTCAATTTCTGGAGAAAAGGTCTGTACAAAATCCTTCAGAAACAAGGCATGGAATTTATCAAAGAGTCGATCAGTATGGCTTTTGATGATGGACATTCTTCTAATGCTCAAGTTCTCATCACCCAGGTGATTGTTAAGATAAAGAACAGAGTTGAACGAACTAAATTTATAACCCTGCCTGAATCCAAAGGTAACAGAATATTGTTAAGTCTCGATTTTTTTTCAGGATTCAAGCGTGTTTCTTGATCATAAGAGCCGCAAATGGTATATTTTTCTGATAACCCTTCTTTATATATATAGGTAACATAGTTTATTTCATTCCTCAAGAGCGAATTAAAAAGCTGACTTCTGAAATAAACGTTTCACGTCAAATCTATAAATTTACATAAAATTTTCAAAAAAAATTTGGATCTTTACATATGCATAAGGGATTTTCTGAAACGCGACGCAAATTAATATACTGCACGAACTAAGAAAACTAGTGGGACGGCATGAACCAGGCATGTCAAGCATAAAGTCTAATAGAGACAATAACTACAAAGCATAAATTACTAGAGGCATATCAGCAATGTCTAAATTAATGTTATCATGCACGAAGCAACCTTAAGACCTGAGGTGGTTTTTATTGGCTGTTATTGCATTAAGTTTCCTCCCAAATATATGCTTAAGAAAACAGATTAAATGTTTTTTTATTTTTGTAAAATTCCTGGGGGTACAATAATGGTGGGGGTCGAGTTACCTTCCTACAATGATATTACGTACCTCCTGTAGGAGGGGTCAGACCGTGACCGGAGATGGCTACTAGGACTCCGACTGTCATTCAACAGTCCCTGGATGCCTTGGCAGGACAGGGGTAACTCCGTTTTTGTTATTTTTATAGAAGAATTTACTTATGCAAGTTACACCTGCTTGACGAGCAACCATAAAACATATGTTTACCACAACCAACAGTTTAACTGATAATGCTTAGACAAAATAAGTTATTTCTTCATATTAATGTATTCCTCGTTAATCCTATGCCCTGAGAAAACAAGTCTTCTGGCGAACCTCGGTTTAGATGAATCGGTTTTGATCTTTTCTTGAGTTGAAGAAATTTACGCTGGTTTCTTCAACAATAAAAATCACATTCTATAAAACAGATTACAAATGGCACCGATTATCGTTTCAAATTTGTTTCCTAAGCTTATAGGTCTGTTGTAAATACGAGAAATACCGATCCTGTCAGTGATAGGGATAAGCAATTTTAGCTGTGAGAGGAGAATATCAGGTCAGGCGTCGTCCTCATCATATGACCGCGGTTCAAAATTACGAGGTCCGTCCCAAAATAGCTCTTGAGCTTTTCCCTCATGTTCCTTTAAAAACGGACATTAATATAACTAAACTAAACCTAAGATTTTAATTGGTGAGAATTGTTCCTGAAAAGATCTGGTTTTCCTTGTTTATGCTTTATTGCGTTATAAAATCTTAGATTTGCTCAATTGGGTTGTAGGCTAATGTTCTAATTTTTGGTAATCAATGAATAATCTTTTAAAATGAAATAAAAACAAGAGAAGCGTATTTGATAAATTACATATGATATGGAATGAAAGGCCATATTTTAATTCTTGAATGTATTAGATAATTGTATTTGTTTTACTAAGGTTATTGATGAAAAAATTATATAAAATGTCCTTAATTTGCTCACATGTTTTTGCATTTCTGTATTAAAATTTCCTTTCCTTTATTATCCAATATGCTGAAAAAGGAAAAGCAATTACAAAGATAAATATCTTGGAAATGAGTTTCATTGTGTTTTAATTTGAATTGTACAGTTCTTTTTGATATTATTTTAGTACATGTTTTGTTTTCCTCGTCAATCCATTATCCTAATATTTCGATGCTTTTTTTTCATAATATAAATCATTTGTATGATTTATGTTTACCTGATTAGAAAAAATAATTCATTCCACTTAAGCTAATTGCTTTACGTTTATTTTTACTCATATGGAGATAAAAACGTTTACATCATCGTTGTTGACAATCTTCAAAAACCCTTCATTTACTTTTTGTTCATTATTGATTGCATTTGGATGACTAATGCAACAAAAGCTTTACTGAATAATCAATTTTCTGAACTGCTTTTTTTATTTCTTAATTCCGTTCGCGTTTTCTTTATTGTCCTAATATAAATTACCTAAAATTGAAACGCGCGTCATATCATTGACAACTCATTAAGTGAATATTCCGCAGCTCAGAATCCCCAATCTATTGTCAGCACATTTGTATGCTACAACTCTTCGTCTGAAGCTTTTAAAGGATTATGTGGGCGTTTAAAATTCTCAGTTGGTTTGGTTTAAACCAAAGTCGTGCAATCAGTTATATTTTCATGTTCGTAATGCTCTTAACCTACGTCGATACTTTGTTTCTGTATTTCTTGGCAGTTAAAGTAAATGGATACGAATGGAAATGGGCTTTGGAAAGAGTTCTTAGCAAAACATCCAGTATCTTATTGGTGCTTTCAATAAATGGTAAAAGGGAAGAATTCACAGCGGCATTAAGAAAAGCGAATTTCATGAATAATCCGAAGTCTAAACAGAAAATAAATGTCTCCGCGGGTTTCATTCTTGCCTCTCCGTTCATTTACGCTTTGGTGTTGTTGCTGGCTTGTGAGATAGGAAAAGATGAACTAGGTTTCCATTATTTCTATTACGGAATTCCAGTTGGAAATAAGGTATTTAAGTACTTTATACTGTATTGCAAATCCTTCTTGTATTACTTTTTGTTCCCAACTTATTCTAATTTTGTTATTCTGATGTTCTGTGCAGTTTGCTACAGCAATAGCTTGTCTATTAGAAATCTGTGTCAAGAATTGGAAATATGTCCACCTAAGGCCTTCACAACCTCAATTCAGATCAGATGTCTCAAATCCAGAAGAAAAATCCACAAAATGCTTGACAAACTGCAAGCATGTTTCTCTTTTCTGTCTTTCGTTGCATGTGCAGGAAATTTTTCATGCTGCTTCGCTCTGTTATCCCAGATAATTTTATACTCTTTCTCGGACAGCGCCTTAACTTACCAAGCGGACACTGTCATGAACTCGGTAATTGCTACCGTGCCTTTGATCATGATGTTTTGGATTCCTGAAACCATTCCAGTGGAGTTGGAAAAACTCAATAAAATAATCCGCTGGAAATATGAAATGAGGGCCAGCTCTGGGATGGTCTGCGAAAACCCTTCAGTCGAAAAATTGCTGCTGGAGGAGAAGATCTTCGTCGTATCTGGATGCAACCTCATTTCTTTCAGGAAATGTCACATTCTTTCTGTTTTTGGCACAGCTTTGACTTATGGGTTACTTATTTTAAGTTTTGAAGTACGTAACTGATGTAGTGATGACTGTATTTCTATATTTTACCTGATTGTATTTTCAGTCTACATTTTTCCATTGTCAACCAGATAGCAATTTTAGTTTGTATCAAAGATGCAGCAGTATTGCTCTGCAAGTCTGCAAGCTTGCAGCAAGTTTGACACGGCAAGACAGTAAGTTTGAAACTAGTTTTCAGGAGCTACGAAGTGACCATGCGTCAAACTTGCTCTAAACTTTTCGCGTCAAGTTCATTGCAAACCAATAGAAAAAAGAGAATGCGCATACGAACCTTGGATTTGAACCCTGCACAAATTAGTTACCAATCTGTCGCCTTAACCTCTACACCAGAGGGATCTCGGACGCCGAGGATAGATTGCGCTACATCTTATTTTTAATCATCTTCTTGATTTAATTTTTTTATAATATTGAGAATATAATTTGAAGTGAAAGAGAGAGCGATTTTCGCTAATAAATATGTGCTGCTAGTGGAGTAAATTATCAAATTACGGTTCAAAAGTAATTACTTTTAAAATATGGGACACAAAGTAAGTTATTAATTTTCAACAAACATTGACTGTTTTTTGGGTTTAATTTTAATTTTGTTTATCAACTTTAAAATATAAACATTAAGAAAAAGGCGATATATAGTTTTCTTGCAATGAGTAGCTTTGCACAGTTAAAAAAACTGAACTGATGCCTTAACCATAATCAAGAAAATGTTCTAAAGAAATTGGGATGCACTTGCATTTTTAAAATCATTAAGTACATCACATCCCAATAATAACGGGCATTTATTATAGAAAGATTTTGTCTCTATAGATAGATGAGTGTTCCACATCGGTACAAAACATCATTGCATCATCAACTATCGAGATTTGAACCGATGATCATATGACATCTTAAACTGTATTTGATCTGCTTGTTTGAACTACTTTTAAAAGATTTTCAAATGTTCCCTTTTAAACTTTCTTAAATGTAGAAGATTTTACGCTCAAATATAAAAGCTAAAACGACATTTTAAAATTTTACTTGCCTGTTTTTTTCTTTAAAAAATATAAGACGACTTCTGCTCACTATTTTCTTTTTAGTACAATATTCCCAGTACCAATAAACAAAAATCAAATCAAAATCCTGTACTTGTAGATGTTTGTATATGAATGCTCTTTTTGTCATGAATTTTTTTCCTTTTCATTAGTCCCTTACGGATATTAATTTTCGAAAATGTTGCACTTTGTGGCACTTAGTCACAGGATTTCCTGCACTATAATATTTTATATAAAAGTATTTTCACATTATTATATTGAATGAAAGTATTTACATCCGAAGAAAATCTAACAAAAAAAATCTAATTCATCCATTAATTCTTAGCCTCCTTTTTCGGATACGCTTCTAAAAATGCACCATAAACTCACATGAATTATTTTTTCAACATTAATTTTACAAAAAAGTATTTTTAAATATTCGCTTCTTTTATATTCAATCGATGGCCGCACGTATCAAGCGCTTCGTTGATGATGTCTTTTTATTTTGACGTCAGAATCGAAAGTAGTATTTTACAATGTCTAGAAGGAAAGAGTAAGTTTGTTTAGTTACTTATTGTTATCAGTTATTTACTTGCATTTAATAAATATATCAGTAAATACAACTGTAATAATATTTTTTAATTCAACGTAATTTTAGATTTTGATAGGTTTTATTTTATTATTATTGATAGATATTT
>BGPR01014329.1:18463-38389 GCA_013235015.1 Araneus ventricosus | reverse complement strand
GGGTAACTCTTGTAGAAGTTGGGTTGACTTGAGCACAATTAGTAAAGAATGTCCCTTTGGGCAAGTGAAAAGTTTGAAGTTTTAGAAATTTTCAGTTCGCTATAACCGAGTCTCTAGTGTTTGCTGTTCGTTGTAAACATATGAAAATACATTATTAACATAGGGCTTCAGTTGGGACCATGTGAAAGGTTCGCTGTAACCGAAGGTTCGTTATATCCCGGGTTCGCTAAATCGAAGTTCGACTGTATCTCCTAAACCCTTTGGCTTAGATAAATAAAAATTGATATGACAGTTGAAAACATTAATTATAGATCTGTGCCCAAATTTCATTTCAGTCGGTTAAAAAAAAAACGTGCTCAAATTGCATAATTAATTTTTCTAATCCGATTCTGCATGCGTACTGGTAGCAATCTCTGTGCACGCGGAAGAATTACGTCACTTTGTCCTTGAGCCGGCAAGAGTGGAAGTATGTGATACATGCGTTTTATTCGGTACACATCTCTTTGAATTTGATTCTTTGCCTAAATATTTTACAATCACTATAATCTACAATGAAACACCTTCTGATAGTCATTGGATTCTGGGTTACAGTAGGTTCGAAGTTTTTTATCCACACGAAAGGAGGGGAAACAGCACCTTTTTTAGGGAAGTATACGAGAAAGTTTAGGGGAGACCACTGCCGCTGGTTTCCCCAGAGAATTGAAGAAAATTGAAATAATTAAAGAATCTCAATATTAACTTTAACTGTAATTTTATATTGTATTAAGCTCGTTAATCAATGGTTGATATTTAAAATTCCATTTAATGATAATTATAATTAATTAAACATTTTTATGTACGATTAAACACAGTTTTTATAATTTAAAGAAATATTTTACATTGAATTTGATTATATTCAGCTATGTTACATTTAGCAATGCACATGAACATGTGTCAAATGTGGAAAAGAAGCGCACGAGTTTTTCTTTGTGTGCGAGCCCCACGTAACCTTGCACCGACTCTCAGTGGAGTTGTGTGTGTGTATTACCAAATGTGTTTCAGAATTTATTTAATTTCTTAGAAATTTTTTGTTTAAGAATTCAATAAAAAAATTCACTGTACCATATAGAAAACTAAACTTCAAACTAATAGAAAGATTATATACAGGGTAAGAAATTATTGGACTCATTCTTAAAAATTAATAAAAAAAAATAATGTTACAATTGCCTTTTTTTTAAAATTGCAAGTAAAAAAGTTTTTTCAGATAGGCCCCGTACCATTATGGAGTTCTAAATTTTCTACAGCGAGAGATTTCCCCACGCGATGGCTACCGATCAGCAGAAGCCAATACGCGTTTTCTGGTTTCCTTTTTTAGTTTTTCTTGAATATTTCGAAAACTATTCAGTTTTCGAATTACAATTGATTTTACAAATTAAAGAGAGTAAACTTCCCTACAAATACATGCTTTTATTTTTCATCTAGTTTTAATAGTTTCGCAGATAATGGCTCTCAAAAATGGGAGATGTCCAATAATTTACGACCACCCAGACCGCCGTAATGGCGCGTTACCTATCTGAAAATAAATAAAACTTTTTAAAATACGCTCTCATTAAAAAAACAACCGTAGTTGTAAAATTATTAGATTTTTCATTAATTTTTGAAATGGGTCCAATAATTTATGACCACCATATTCATAATTTTATGCATAAATTATATTATAATGAAAACTTAAAACTTAGAAATAAACAGATTGTAAAAAAACCCCTAGATTTCTGAAGTTAAAACTTAACTTCAATTAATTTCAGCTAAAAAAATCTACAAAATTTCATTAAAAATTTATTTTACTTTAAAGCCAGCTCAATATGGTAATTTCCCTGCCTTAGATTTAAACACTGGATGTAAAATCATCGATTAACAATTTGTAGAAACAGTGAAAATGATTTGAATTTCATTACAACACTGCAAATTATTGCCGCAAATTGCATTTAAGAATATTTTTTTAAGTTGTTAAAATTAATGCAAAAATTTTGCTGCAGTCGAATTGGTTTCAATGAACTGATAATTTTCTGAATTTCAAGATGGTATAAAAATAATTTTAATGCGGTAATATTTCCAGAAACTATCATCCCAAACCAACAAAATTTTGATTAATTTTTAATTGCCAAAAATATAATAAAAATTTAAAAGATTGTACTGAGGTGCACATTGGAAACCTCCTACCTATATCTTTAATGACTTTAGTAGATTTAAGTGAAATGATTTGTCTTGTAAAACAACAACCGACACACAGATATACGCATATTAGCCTTTATTATTATCAGAGATCATTGAAAAGAAATTTATGATGAAAAGCACTAATAAAGTTGTCGATAATAAAGGATTTTAAACTACAATTTACGAATTTGTTTTCGGAAATGTAATCTCTTTTAGTACTTCATCGCCATTATCATGGCTTCATTACCATGGCAACGAAGCCCTTTCTGCCATTACCATGGCAATAACATTAAAAACGGTTACGTGACTTAATTCTTGAAGGTTGTATCTCTGTCTTTATGTAACACTTTCCAACAATTAATTCATATATAAAACATATTCCATGTTAAAAGAAGCTGATGAATGAAAAGCCAGAAAAATGTTTTCTTTAATAATCTTTGCGATTAAAAATTAACAAACATTTAAGGACGATACTTCTATTTTGGAAAAAAAATCAGTTTTTTAGTACTTGAAAGGTCAAATCAGTGCAGGATTTATTTTTCAAACCTAATATCTCATGGATTCCCGATAAGATCTGTAGTCAATGTTTTATAGAAGAGGACAAGTTGAGTAAGCGCTGATACTGAGAATATAAAGTCCTGTTTACTTCCTGGAGTAAATATCCTCCATATGTTTAAAGAAAATTTCGTAACTATGAGATAATTTTGTTGTCATGTTTATGAAACAAATCATCATTCGGGAAAAAATTATGGAGATGATAAAAATGAGTGATACTAACTTGGAGAAAAACAAAAATAAGTTGCAATTTATTCACTTGAAGACTATTATGAAGTTCATAACCAAATAGTTTTTCTTGTTTTAATGTAGTTAATTTTATATTTTTTATATCAATGAGTAGAGGAAAATGACAATTCTCTTTAATAATTCTAATACAGGTTCAAAGAAATATCTCAAAATAAAAGATTTTAAGACTTTATAAAATTATTTTCATAAATAGAATGTTCAAAAATAGAAACACTGAAGAATAATTATCCGTCATAAGGACAAAATTTAAGACGTTATCTTTTACACGAAACGCTTTTTCATGTGATGGTTTCCAAAACCCTATGATAGCAACAATTCTTAACTTAAAAAATAATGCAGTTAATGGGAGATTTTATTCATATTTTAAGAAAACCAACATCAAGAAACAACTAGTAAACAAATATTTTTTAAGAACAAATCCTGTTAATTTCATTAGGTCAGTGCAGTGGCGGCTCGTCCATAAGAGCTGCAAAGCTGCAGTCCCCCCCTGAAATTATTTTAAAAGATTGTATTTTCGCTTTTATTCTAATTGGCTCACTTTGAGAATTCAGTAATCAACGAAAATGGCAAAAAAGTAATAAAAAAATGTCAAAAAAAGACGGAAATCAGTCAAGAATTAAGCGAGAGACAGACCAAAGCTGCAGAAAAGTTTGTCCCTCCTCAGGAAATGAAATTAAAGCAATGAGCAATGTGGAGGGGTAGAAAAGCAACCCATTCTCCGCTTGAAATTGCATTAATTTGAGCTGCATTTTTTCAGCTCTCATTTGGCGCGACTTCATCATTTGGCTTCTTTTTCGCTTTTTCTCAGTAGTTCAGTCGTCAAGTCGTTTTTAAAATCCAATTCTGGAGGAGTTGTAATTTTTTTCGGGTGCTGATTACGATTCTGAGGTTTGCCACCAATAATTTTTTGTTGGAATTTTAGTTACAGCCAAAAATACATAAAAAACATTCTCTATAAAACTCAAAAACTATCAATTTCAGTATATCATAATTGTATATCAAAGTAATCAGCTCAAAATTTCCTACAACTTAGGGCTATAAAACTTTTGCAGAACTGCTTGTTTCTGAGTTGACGAGCTGCCACTGGGTCAGTGTTTTTTGTCACTTGCAGTTTAATGAAATAGCTTCTAGAACAATCTCAAATCCTCCATTTATCTCTTCATCATTAGCTTTTAAAAGCTGTAATACCAAGGAATCTCCAAGGAAAGAATAAATATACGGATTTTCAAAGTTTTTTGGACCTTTACCTTCTAGAAATATCCCATTTGTTTAAGGAAATATACACAAAATATAAGGTGCTATATAAGGCGCTCATGCTTTTATTCGAACCATGCATTTTATTGTAAACAGAAAAATTATTTTTTACTTTTGAGTTCATTTTGACGAAATTATAATGTGTAGACGTATTTTCTCATTTAAAGTGCATTTTGAATAAAAGCTTATACCTTAATTTTTTATTTATTTATTAATTTTTCTACTTTTTAGTGACGGCTGACACGAATACACACGACATGTTAGGCATAGTAAACCAAATTCAATTATTGAATTCTACGATATAAAACCCATCTTAAAATTACTGTATACATATGTACAATTACATTTTAAAAATGATTTAATGACATTAACTTTCTGAAATATAAATCCGTAATATATTACGTGATAACTTACAATTATTATCAACAATGTAATAGAAAAAAAGAGAATCGATCTACACAACTTTCTCTTTTTGCTTTGAGCACACGTTTGGCGCACACAAAGTAAAAAAAATTATACTTCTCTCTCTCTCTCTGGTTGTTGGCGAATTCTAATAGAAAGTAAATCCAAGACGCATAGAAACACGAGCTATTACGTCATTCATCGGTGCAGCGCCGGAAGTATTAGCGTATTCTCTGTTAGCTTCGTGGTGTTGTTACAACCCTACGTAATGTGAGGTTACCACCTTCCAAACTTTATCGCCCAAATATAGGGGCAAAATTTCAATATCATTTTGTTAGGTTTAAAATATGTATAGATTGCAAAATTTTTTTGCATAATATTGTATTGCCTCCGGAAACCCACCACTGTGCTAAATTTCAGAGCTGTAGCTCGATTGGAAGTGGTTAAGAAATCGATCTCAAGATTTGAGGACACGGCAGTCAAGTTGAATAAAAGCTTATAAAAAGAACCATCTCTACTCCCAGAAGAAAAGAGAACCATCATACTGAATACGGATACTTTTCATCCACGTACTCGTCCCCCCTCCATTGGGATTCACAAATTTAGGTACAGGCGTACTGATGTCATGGCGATCACTGACTGAATTTAAGGAGCCAAACAGCTCTAAACACGGGGATGTAGGTGGTTTAATATAATGTAAAGTGGTTGATTTTAAAACAAATATCTGCAACACCATCGATTTTCTATGAATTTGTACAAATTTCAACTAAGTCTTTTGAAATATCTTTTGAAAATGTAGAAGGGAACCTATTTGGGTACAAATAAGATGTAAGAGTCTAACTTCATTCAAAACCTAAAACAAATCTGTTCGTTATAATTAATGAATAAGCGTGAACATTGAATAAAAACAAGTAATATATATAAAAAAAATTTAAAGTCAATTCCTACTTAGGTCAACAAAGAAAAATTTTATTTTAGAATTTTTTTTTCTCCCATATAAAACTAAAGTTAATTGATTAAATTTAATTAATGAATTAATATTTGAAAAAACTGTATTAACATCGAGTGCCATCCACTACAAATTTTAAAAAATGTATTTGAACTTGAGTGGATGAACTCCTCCTGCAAATTGCACCATGAAATTCCATATTGTTACAAAGCTATAAAGTCGTTTCCCTGAGATCCTAATCTTGGCGACAAACTTGGCGACTTGGCGATAAATTTGGCGATCTTGGCGACAAATTTGGTGTCCATTTTGGCTATTTGGTGGCAAAGTTGCGAGGCTCTAATAAATAAAATTAATTAATTCAATTTAACTAATGAATTAATATTTGAAAAAACTGTATTAACATCAAGTGTCATCCACTACAAGTTTAAAAAAATGTATTTGAACTTGAGTGGATGAATAAAAAGGATTTTATTAACGATTGAAAATTTGAACAAGATAAATATATATAGGGAGAGTGTGAACTAATAGTAGGAATTGAATAAATTCATAGCACACAGAACACAGCACAAATCAGAGTTTTACAAAAATCTCTGAAAAATTGAAATTTCAATTTTTTTTCCATAATTTGTAAAAATGAGATAGTTTCCTAAACACTATTTAGGTGTTTTAAAAAGATCTAAATAGGTACTTCCTCACTTCAAAATACAAGTCCAAATGAAATAAAGTGCCAGAATGGATTGGTACATCGACTGATTTCCAAACACATTCGTCAGCGTAAATTCTGGCAAAGTAACGTCAGATTAAATTTAAACCATCCAACTCTATTACTTAATTTATCTCGTGTGTGAGTCAGTTTTCAGACAGTTGCCCTTGAACGTGATATTGTTAAATCTGGACAGGCAAAAAATCTTTTTAAGAGGTTCAGACAAGACAGACTGATAACCTTTAATGGATTAGGTGAAAGAAGTCAGGAAACGGCTATCTAGGAACAATGATTCAAGGTAGGTCCAAGAGATCTGATGACAGAAAAATTAAACTTTTCTGACACCGAGGGTACATGTGATGAGAGAGGAATTCATCGTTTCCGAACATCAACAAAAAGGGAAGTTTTCTGTGATGATAATCGTAAGTCAATGAAATCATAATTAGCCACAGCTGTCAGAAAATTATCTCATGAATCATTAACTTTATAGCCTATCTCTGTTATCGAAATTGCTTCTTGAGAGATTTGCATAAGCAGGTCACTTTCAGGGTATGAAAGTGGTTTAAGATATAGATTTGATGTTGAATCGCAAAGTTGTTGATTCTTTAATGATATAAAATAGACCAGTGAAGTTTTATCATCATAAACAATTTAAGTGTACTTTTCTTATTATATCTTTTTGAGCAATCAATTATTTTTGAAAATATTAAGTTTCAGGATGGTTTAATTTTCTGTAGATTTTATAAAATGAAATATATTATTTCATATAATATATATAAAATTATACATATTATATGAAATATATTATTTCATATAATATATATGAAATTAAACATATTATATGAAATATATTATTTCATATAAAATATATAAAATTAAATATATTATATGAAATATATTATTTCATATAAACTATGTAAAATTAAATATAATATATGAAATATATTATTTCATATAAAATATATAAAATAAAATATAATATATGAAATATATTATTATTAGGGAAATATGAGATTAATGTAAGACATCACTCGGGAAAGAAAAAAGGAATTTTAAATCTATAATTAAGAGAATTTTAAACTATTTCCACGTCAGTGATTTTAGATTTTAAGAAAATAAATCGTGACACTTAAATATATTTTTCCCACAAAAATAAAATATAGTTTAAAAAAATATAAATGTATATATTTGGGACTTATATCACTTTATACTTTTTTTTCGGTAATCCTTTATTACGATCAAAATAATGTATCTATCCACTCTCACCTTTTATATTATCGATTTCAGCTTAGAAGCTTTTAAACAGCATAAATATCAAGATACGAAAATATAGCTTGAATGTTAAGAAAAGGTCCAAAATTAACATAAGCACAATTTTAAAAAAGAATTTAAAACATTTTGAAGTATGTTTTTGAATTCCAAACATTAATTGAATTTATAAAAATGCAGACTCTTAATAACGTAAAATCATAACAAACATTGCTTTTGGGGGGGAATTTTTACATCGGTAATACAATATACTGTAATTTTTAATTCATATTAAGAAGATAAACAGGTATTTTTAATTTGGTTCTTTAAGGTTACGATGATATTTCAATAGCTTAACATTTATTGATGAATATCAATTCCCAAGCACAGCATTACTTTACCAACAATCTCACTTTGACTTAAATTTATGATTACTTCTAAATGTGATTTTATTGTTTCATCAATAAATTTGGTTTTTTCTAGATCTTAAAATACATTTAAAAAGATGAACGTAGTCATTTTATATCTTTTCTTTGTTATTTGCTATAATAATTCCAACTTTTAATTTGTATTTGATAGAATGTTGAATGAAAACAGGAACAAAGCTTTAATAAAACTCAAAACAAATGATCCAGTTTCTTTTTAAGAAGCTTGCACGTGATGTTTCAAGCCCAAATGAATTCTAACGTCCTCTGTACATCATTTTCAATGATTCGGCTAGCATATGTCCTTCCAAAAGTTCTTTACTCTTTATTTTAAGTTAACCTTACGCGGTTGTTGACAAAACAGATCAGTGAAGCTTTTATTGTGCGTCAGCTATCATCGCAGCAACGCAGTCTGGTAAAGAAGATCATCCATTTTCTTGTCTTGGAGATGTTTATGAATCTTCCTCTCTTCCGAGGTCAAGCTTATTTCCACCTAAGACAAGGGAGGGCTAAAAATAGGTTTTCTTCTTGCTTCGCTTCCCATGCAAATGTTACAATCTAAAATTTAGCAGTGAAACTCTCCCAAGGGGTTGTTGTTGTTTACCAACTCTACAATTAGAAACGTCAACCAGAAACGGTAAACATATTTTTGCGAATGAAAGGACAATTATATGTAGATTGTGGTTTCTTAGAAAGATAGATCTGTATATAACAAAGTCTTTCCCTGACCTGATTACAAAAAAATATTGTAAAAAACTATTAAAATTTAACATATGGTTGTTTCGATATAATGTATAAAGTTTTTAATAAAACCACTTACGTCAATAAATTTTTCAATGTGAGCACCCTTGTTAGCTCGAAGAATGTCAAGGTGGTATTGCAATTCTCTCCACTAGTGTTCCTTAAACGTCGATAGTTCACCTATCGATAGTATAGATAGTTCCAAAACTATCGATATTATCGATAGTTTTCTCCCCGGCGATACTATTGATAGGTGTTCTTCCAGTCGATAGTTTAGAAACTATTGATAGTTCCAGTTGATAGTTTTGAAACTATCGATAGTTCTACGCGATTGTTTCAGTCGATAGTTTTGAAACTATCGATAATATCGTTAGTTCCAGTCGATTGTTTTAGTCGATAATTTTGAAACTAGCGATAATTCTAGTCGATAATTTTAAAATATCGACTGAAAATGCGCCTATCGATAGTATTTCTAGGGAGAAAACTATCGATAATATCGTTAGTTTTGAAACTATCGATACTATCGATTGTTTCAGTCGATAGTTCCGTAAACCCGATACTATTGACTTGGCTTCGATAGTGCAGTCGATAGTTTTCACAAAGTATCGACTAAACTATCGATAGTTCCAAAACTATCGATAATATAGATAGATTTCTTCCCGGCGATACTATCGATAGGTGTTCTTCCAGGCGATAGTTTAGAAACTATCAATAGTTCCAGTCGATAGTTTTAAAACAATCGACTGAAAACGCGCCTATCGATAGTATTGCAAGGGAGAAAACTATCGATAATATCGTTAGTTTTGAAACTATCGATACTATCGATTGTTTCTGTCGATAGTTCCGTAAACCCGATACTATCGACTTGGCTTCGATAGTATCGATAATTTTAGTCGATTGTTTTGGTCGATAATTTTGAAACTATCGATAGTTTCAGTCGATAGTCTTAAAATATCGACTGAAAATGCGTCTATCGATAGTATTGCAAGGGAGAAAACTATCGATACTATCGATAATATCATTAGTTTCGAAACTATCGATTGTTACAGACGATAGTTCCGTAAACCCGATACTATCGACTTGGCTTCGATAGTATCGATAGTCTATCGATGATTAAGGAACACTACTGGCCACGTATTGTCCAACATTTCAGCTGTTGCACTAAACATAGCATCTGTGATCCTAACTTTGAGTGGGGTTACATAAAGGACAGAATGTAACGCCAGTTGAAGATATTGATGCACTCAAAGTTAGGATCACAGATGCTTGTTTAGTCTGACAGTCGAAATGTTGGACAATACGTGACGAGAATTGTCTTCCTTCCGTCCGCCTTGGCATTCTTCGTGCTACCAAGGGTTCTGACATTGAAATTTACTGACATAAATGGTTTTATTAAAAACTTTATAAACGTCTTTACAATGTATCGAAACAACCACATGCCAAATTATAATAGTTTTTACAATAATTTTTTGTAATCAGGGAAAAACTCAGGGCCACCCTGTAATACATACCAAGAAAAGATACAAAATTGTTTTTTTTTTATGCTCATGGCATTAAACGAATTTGTAAATAATCAACGAATTTGAATTTAATGAACTACATCCATTGAATTAGTGTGCAAAGGAAATGCTGTCTCGAATAGATTTTAACACAGAATGTGTTTTGTAGAGGGATAAATTAGCTGGAAACGTTCCTTAAAAAGTGAGATGTTGCTTGTAGCGGTTAACTCATAAGGATGCATTTAATACTGTTGAAATGCCAGAAACGAATGTACATGTCGAAAACAAATGAAATGAAAAGCTTCCGAGAAACTTCAGATCTTTATGCCAAGAAAAGATACAAAATTGTTTTTTTTTATGTTCATGGCATTAAACGAATTTATAAATAATCAACGAATTTGATTTTAATGAATTACATCCATTGAAATGGTGGGAAAAGGAAATGCTGTCTCGAACAGATTTTAACGCAGAATGTGTTTCGTAGAGGGATCAATTAGCTGGAAACGTTCCTTAAAAAGCGAGATTCTGCATGTGCGGTTAACTTATAAATAAGGATGCATTTAATACTGTTGAAATGCCAGAAACGAATGTACATGTCGAAAACAAATGAAATGAAAAGCGTCTGAGAAACCTCAGATCTTTATTTATGTTCATGGCATTAAACGAATTTATAAATAATCAACGAAATTGATTTTAATGAACTACACCCATTGGAATAGTGTGAAAAGGAAATGCTGCCTCGAACAGATTTTAAAGCAGAATGTATTTCGTAGAGGGATCAATTAGCTGGAAACGTTCTATAAAAAGCGAGATTCGGCATGTAGCAGTTTATTCATAAGGATGCATTTAATACTGTTGAAATGCCAGAAATGAATGTAAATTTCGAAAAGAAATGAAATGAAAAGCTTTTATGAAACTTCAGAGCTTTATCTTAAAAATGGCTTTAAGCTTTCTTGAGAAACTTGTGGTCTTTCATTCCTCTTTATAACAATAAAAACCTTTCTTTAATCATGAATCCATTAACAAATTTTTACTAAATATCCATTTTCTTATATAGAACAATTCAATTTTCAGTTTGATTTATAAATTTAACCTTTTATTGCTCCTACATTAATATAAACAGAGAAATTTGAAATTCTGCTTTTTTAGAGCCAAATCTGTGATACTAAGTTTTTATTATTCGATATATCTTATGATCGTATAGATCTTAAATCTTAAAGAGGATAAGAATCCAGAATCATGAGGACCTTCTCTGTATAACAGAGAAGGTCCTCATGATTCATCGCTAACTTTTCTGTACTCTGTTTAGCAAAGAACTTGAAAGGTAATAATTAGTAGTTTTATATGGCAACATTAAGAAGGTTATAATAAACTGAATTTTATAACACATTCCTATTAAAAACGACAAACAAGAAAGAAAAAGGATTCAAGATTCTATCAGAAAGCAATCTTTTTAAAAAAAAAGATCCAGCTTTTTAATAGCATTTAATTTTTGGATCGATACTGTTCTGAAAATATGCTTTTCTCCACAGAGAACGGAATTTGTAACTTTTTTCATGGTTAGAAAGCGAAAATGCTTGATGTTAAATAGCTTAAAGTCTCTTTAAATGGTGTAAAGTCTTAACTTGAAATAATATTCAAATATATTCAGCTTCCTAATTACTAAATTATAATTTCTTCAATTTCGCAACTAATAACTGAAATGTGCTCTTAAGTCACAAATGGAAACTAATCTACACGTCAACGATATTTATATATTACTTTTTTTATAAAAGAAATCTTATGAATATGTGTAACACTGAAGATAAGAATCTATTATTTGTTATAAAATCTGAATAAGCATTTAAAATTCCAATTAACGGATATAAAATATGAGATGCATAATTACTGCTCATATTCTTTTTAAATAAGAAGCTACAAAGAATATGGTTAAATGCTGGCATTTTAGTTTAAAGGATTAAGTTAAATTATGAAAAAAAGATTAAATTTAAAAAAAAAATTGTTTACAGGAAAATGAAATTTGCACTTTAAATAGTTATTGTGTAATGAAATGAACCTATTACATCATATGAATGATTTTTAAGGAAAGGTCAGAAAGGAGAAAGTTGTGACTCGGGAGAACTATCGGTCACAAGATGAGAAAAGGATTATCCTTCCGACCTTGGAAGCAGACGACAAAAAATCTCTTGAAACTGTGCCCGCATTCTTTAGAATAGATATGCGCGGTTAGGGGGATTTGGACGTAAAGAACTACTCCATATAATTTCAAAAATATTGTTCGAAAGTCTCATGATGGTCTAAAAATTGTTCATTTCAGGGGGCACATTACCTTCAACATTTTTTTTTATTTGAAGTATTATTGAAAAAGTTTTGATAGTAACGAGACTTTACAGTCATATAAAGTCATCTTGAGGAGAAAAAATCCATTTTTATCTGCCCGTTTAGTTGAAATTTAAATTTTTTAAAGAAAAACACAATTTTAAAAAACCCCTACTACTTTTTCAAATAGGAATATTTTTGCTACAAATTTTATTTGTAAATTCACTGAAATATATTACACAGAACTGTGCATGTATTTTAAGGTGTATCTAATATTCGCATAAATATAGATATTTTACTGAATTATATGGTGAAAAAAGGGGAAATTTAGCAGTACCTCATTTTATATCTCGCATATAAAAAAACTAAGCGACTGAATGCTTATTGCATGCACAGTTTTATCATATGCATATAAACGTGTACATAAAATTTGAAAGCCCTATCTTAAACCAGCGGGAGTGGTCTCCCCTAAACTTTCTCGTATACTTTCTAAGTGGAGATTCGTCAAAATCTCGAGTTCGAATTTTTTTGACGATTACAATACTTTCTCTTTGTATACTTCGTATACGAGAAAGTAAAACAAAAAAAACAAAACAAACAAACCTGAAATCAAATATCTGTTGCCACGTTTAAAAAAAATATTACTTTGAAGCAGGTGCGATAAAATAGGCAATGCAATGAATACTAAAGCGAAAATGCTGCTTTGGAATTGAATTCCCAAGAAAACAATTTATACTACCACAACCGTAACAATTGCAAAAGCGCGTGAATAAAAGATTTGCTGAAATAATGAGATCGGTTTCTTTTACAACAATAAAAAAATTGTTAACAATTGATGTTTGAAAACATTATTTATTGTTGTAAATAAAATTTACAACAATAACAGATTGCTACCAATACGCATGCGCAAGAGAATCGGATTAAAAGAAATTGAATATGCAATTTGAACGCCTCTTTTTGACGGTTTTGGCCCAAACTTTTATACGGACCTACATTCATGATGATAAAACTGTGTGCCAAATTTTATCCATCTGGCTTTTCAAGTTTTTGAGTTATAGCGTTCGCATGGCCTCGAACATACAGACAGACAGACTTCCCGTTGACGGATTTTGTCCAGAAGTTGAAAGAAACCTACAAATTATGTTTAAAGACCACATACCAAATTTCACCCCTGTAACTTTAGTAGTTTTTGAGTTATCGTGTTCACAGACAGACAGACATAATTCCAAAATTGTGTTTTTCTGACTCAGGGGGGTCTAAAACGTGGAGATTCGTCAATATCTCGAGTTCGAATTTTTTGACGATTACAATACTTTCTCTTTGTATACTTCATATACGAGAAAGTAAAAAGGAAAAAAGCTTTAGCATTTTGAAAATATAAAAGTGCAGAAAAGTCCGACATGGAGAAAAAGCCATTTAAAGTTGTCATTTGCGCATGTTTTTCATAGTCATCGTAAATAAAAATCTAAATAACTTCTGAAATATTAAAGGTACAAATTTGAAATTTTGACACAATAAGTAGGAAGATAAGAGCAATGAAAGAAGCCAATAAAATGAAAATTGTTTTTTAGGCCATTTTTAGAGTAATGTGTCCCCTTAAAGCATCGAACGTCTTGTCTTCTTTTAATTCGAAGTGTATGGAACTTGAAATTATTTAGTGAATTTTGTTTAGACTTTGGCGAGCTCTTTAATCTGAAATATTTAGAAAAAGAGTCGAGTTTTGATTCGGAACTCATGAATCGAGAACTTGATAAACCAGCGGGAGTGTTGTCCCCTAAACTTTCTCGTATACTTCCCCAAAAAAGGTGCCGCTTCCACTTCTCCCGCGTGGCTAAAAAAAATTCGAACCTACTGTTACCCAGAATCCAATGACTATCAGAAGGTTTTTCATTATAGTGATTGAAAAATATCCAGGTAAAGAATCAAATTCAAAGAGATGCGTACCGATTTTCCGCTCTTGCCGGCTCAAGGACAAACTGGCTTGCTTCCAGTACGCGTGCGCGTGGAGATACGGATTCTTTTCAAAAGTAAATTATACAGACCGACATACAGTCAACCCTTTGACGGATTTGGCCCAAAATTTTATACGGACCTACATACATGACGATAAAACTGTGTGCCAAATTTTATCCATCTAGCTACTCAAGTTTTTGAGTTATAGTATTCACATGACTGCGGACGTACAAACAGACAGACTTCCTGTTGACGGATTTTGTCCAAAATTTGATAGAAACCTACAAATTATGTGTCAAGTTCATATACCAAATTTCATCCCTGTATCTCGAATAGTTTTCGAGTTATCGTGTTCACAGACACACAGACAGTCATAATTCCAAAATTGTGTTTTTCGGACTCGGGGAGGTCTAAAACGTGGAGATTCGTCAAAATCTCGAGTTCGAATTTTTTGACGTTTACAATACTTTCTCTTTGCATACAAGAAAGTAAAAAATTGAAAAATTCTGAAAAAAACATAAACACTGAAATATAAAAATAATTTCTTTCTGTAAGATATATTGAATAACCTTAATTTTCATTTAAAATTGCGTCATGGAAAATTATCGGTCTAATTTAAAAGTCTGGAAATGTTGTTTTCTTATTAACAACCTGCTAACATGCGATAATATAGAAATATTTATTTTAATAAATATTTACTACATAGAATTTACTTTATACATTATAAAGAAATATTTACTGCTCATTACCGTTCTAAAATATTCATATTAAGTGAAAATTTACTGATGGCATTCTGATGCTATTCTTTTGATAACAGTAACAACGAAATAAAACCAGCGGGAGTGGTCTCCCCTAAACTTTCTCGTATACTCCTAACACATGTAGAGAAAACTAGAATAATAAAAGACGTCAAATAAACTTCCGTCGCAAGTAAACCAAAGTTGGAACCACGCGTGGTTTGAAGGATCAAAACAAATTCAAATCCGCTGCTCATTCTTTTGCGCAACAGGAACTGGCGAGACTCCCTAAATGTTTGCTTCCTTACAAAATCACTCCAGAATTTGTTTTTGGCAAACTGCCAAGTTTCGGAGCGTCCCTTTCTTGCACAGGCATTGCCACCAGTAGGCATGCGCAGGGAGTTAGTTTCAAAACTGAACAAGTATGCGATTATACAGACCGACAGACAGTCAACTCTTTGACGGATTTGGCCCAAAATTTTATACGGACCTACATTCATGACGATAAAACTGTGTATAAAATTTTATCCATCTGGCTTTTCAAGTTTTTGAGTTATAGCGTTCGCATGACCCCGAACATACAGACAGACAGACTTCCCATTGATGGATTTTGTCCAAAATTTGATAGAAACCTACAAATTATGTTTAAAGACCACATACCAAATTTCATCCCCGTAGCTCTAATAGTTTTCGAGTTATCGTGTTCACAGACAGACATAATTCCAAAATTGCATTTTTCGGACTCAGGGAGGTCTAAAACGTGGAGATTCGTCAAAATCTCGAGTTCGAATTTTTTGACGATTACAATACTTTCTCTTTGTATACTTCGTATACGAGAAAGTAAAAACTCGAACACTTTCCTTTTTGTCTAATTGTCTGTTCAGCAAATCGTAGCTCTTCTCTTTCCATCAAATCCTTATCAGTAACTTAATCAGTTCTCCACATTCAACTTCTCCCAGAGTATTTCACATTATCTCTTTTCCCCCTCAATGCCATTAAAAACCCACTTCCATGAATACTGTTTGTTTCGTTTCGTTAGGAATCGAAGTAAGTGGAAATTAGATTCTTTCTCTCGAAAAAGTTGCTCTAGTTGGAATTCAAATTCAACGATTTTACAATTGAAATTTAATGCACATTTCACCCATTATATCAGATTAGGAGAGTTGAATTTGAATCATTGAGCATGATCATATATTATCAATGTTGCAACATGTTTCCGAATTTCAGTTCACTTGTACATGTTTTTTAAAAGTTTTAAAATTATTTTAAAGAATTATTTCCAGAAATGTATGGAACACAGAATCCATACAAATCGAAATTTCCGAATGTTATTAAAAACATTTCATACCTTGAAACGTTTTTTGTGTCAGGAATATTGAACATAAGAAGTTTGAACAGAATCTAGCAGCCATGCTTTTGTTTTGAGTTTTGAGAGTATTAAAATCATGGAATTCAGCATCATGGGATATCAGACAAGTCTATTTTGATAAATTAGGAGCCATCAGCACAGTCGTATTTACGGCAGCCTTGTTATTTCTCCGTGACTTGCTCTCCGTTTCGTACTTTTCCCCCTCTGAGCAAATGCACTCGTCTGTCTGAGGTCGAAGGTCAGCCTCCAACACGCCAAAGCAGGGGAATACCCGCAGTGTAAGTCGAACATTGAAGCTAACAATGGCTCTAGAGACTAGCTAATACAATGACATTTCTTCCAGTTCTTGAATGGGAATCCTTCCAAAACTCAGAAATGTTAAAAGAAAGACGCGTACATTTTTTATGATAGAATTTTCATTTAGAAAACTAAAAGTTTGGAAAATGTTTATGGAAAAAAATTAATGAAGGTTGAGTGCTTCGGTTCTGTTGGCATGTCGTGAGTGTAATTTGCAGAGTAACGCAGATACCAGGCAGTTTAAAATACAAAAGAGCTTTAATCCAGTTTACTTAAAAAATAAAGACATGCTGCTGTCTTGCAGCTTACACACTCACTGACAGCCATCCATTCGACTGACTATACTGCTGCTTACTTTAAAAACACAAATGAACAATATATATAGATTGTAACAACCAATCAACTTAGACTAGTGCCGTAACTTCGGCTACGTCACGAAATAAACCAATGAGATACGTTTCATTCAGTGACTGAAAAAGTTCATTTGAATTCCAACAGGTTCGGCATGAAAAATGACTCAAATCGATGAAAATGAAAAATTTTTGTTTGCCAATGAGCCTGAACTTGATTTTCCGATCTTGGGATATTCTGCTTTTAAAAAAAAGCTAATAAAAGATTTAATGTTGAGGAATGAATTATAAATTTTTGAGGTCAATGAAAATAAAAGTTAGAGTTTTGCTAGTCAACATGGAATTTTCAACAAAATCAGGAAAGCTTTTTAAATCAACTGGTTTGTTTAATTATATGCATTCATAGCCTAGATACAAAGGAACTGTGATGTAGAATATTTCATCTTTCTTGTCATCATCTTAACATATTGATTTGACAAACGCATACATTTGAAGGCCTATCCGCAATGACTGTTTATATTTCTATTGCATTTTCTCTAGCGTGAAAACAAATGGTGCTCTAACGTGATTTAAATTGTTTCCAGAATTCTGAAAAGGATATCTTTGTTGTTTTCTGCATCGTTCCGAATTTATTCAGATGTAACATAATGCAGAAAAACCTTCAATACATCATTCCATTCTAAAAATAGCATTCCTGAAACCAGGCCATAAAGTTTACATTCAAAATAATTTAAGATATTCCAATAGCTATTCATAAATTTCAATTCATAGCCATGCAAGTATGAAAAGGGACTTCAGGGGAAGTTTATTTTATAAAAACTGCAAAAAATGTTTCTGTAATTTAGTATAAATTGTTTTAAGTATCATAAACATAAAAATAAGAAGTTTAGCATTCTTAATTAATAAAAATAGAAAAAGATATTTGTAAACTTTAATACCAAAGATTGATTGTTAAGATAACTTGTGTTATGTTAAATTTTTTTAAAGATATTATATTTTATTTGGGTACTTACGTATTAACGTCACCGAGGCTACAGATTTGGCGGTTTTTAAGTGCCGCCAAATTTGGCGGTTTTTGTACTTACGTATTAACGCTAATTTGGCGGTTTTTAAGTGCCGCCAACGGTACCGCAGCTACAGATTTGGCGGTTTTTAAGTGCCGCCAATTTGTACTTACGTATTAACGCCAATTTGGCGGTTTTTGTACTTACGTATTAACGCCAATTTGGCGGTTTTTAAGTGCCGCCAATTTGGCGGGTTTTGTAAACAAGATTGCTCTTTATTGGCGCATTACCGCCAATCTGTAGCCTCGGTGGCGTTAATACGTAAGTACCTTTATTCGTTTTCATTATGTTCGATAGATGAAACAGTTCTCCTGAACTTCAAATCAAGTCTGTTTTTTTCAATTAAGGGGATGTTGAAAAGTTGAAAAACCGATCAAAATTGTAATTTTTAATTTTGATCTTTTATTAATAAATAAATTACCAGCAATCGTCTGGAAAAAAATATTTTTTCGTCATCTTTATTAGTTCTCTCAATATAAACATTTCTTATAGAGATTCTGGATTGTTAGTATAGACATTTTAAATACATTTTTAGCAGTTTATCAAAATGAAGCTTTATGACATTATCCAGATGTAAAATACTTCATGTGAATCATATTTTTAACTGCAACTATTAAATTTTCCTCATATGCTGTATAAGCATATATTGATAGAATTTTGTATAAATAAATCATTTATTAAATTTTTAAAGAAAAATCAATTCCGCAAAACTTCAATTTCCGCGATGTTAAACATGTAAAATAATCTGTAGAAACTAATTGAGCAATTTGAAGTTTTACATTATACATTTTACAACATATATTTAATTCATTTCTTACCAAAAAAATCAAAAAGTTACCAATGAATTTTGCTGAAATTTTTCTAACAGCATGAGAATAATATAATTAAATTGTTATGAAAATTTCAGAGCAATTATTGTGCTAACATTTAATCGACCAAATTTAATAGCACATTTCAGGTAATTATGTCAGATTACAAGATATTGATTTGAAACATGTTTTTTAAAGTAATGAGAGATGATACGCATAATAGAAAAAAGCTACTTTTTATATTTGATACATAAAACTACTCATAGAGTATATTTTACATGCATCAGATTCATAGATACTGGCACTTTTTGAAGCATGATTAATTTTAACAAAAGTTTCTTCTTTTTTTAGGCAACACCGATTATCAAAAAGTGTATATTAATCATTTTTTTAAATTGTTGAAAGTCTATTTTAACAATCTGGTTTATAAATTGTTTTATTTTACTCAGCAACAAACTATTAAATTAAGTAATTTTTTACATCAGTAATTTAATCAAAAATGTTTCATTTACCCATTTCTTTTTACCTTTGCAATCTTTTC
This sequence comes from Araneus ventricosus, assembly GCA_013235015.1. Lineage (NCBI taxonomy): Eukaryota > Metazoa > Arthropoda > Arachnida > Araneae > Araneidae > Araneus > Araneus ventricosus. The sequence continues at coordinate 18,732 of BGPR01014329.1, read as the reverse complement.
CCATCATTTCAGATGCATTTCCAGTGAAATAGACAGAATTGTCTAAAGTAGCCTTTTGATTTTGCATGTTTAAAATCAGCTGACTCGTCTACAACACACATACATTGTGTTTCATTTCGATGTACTATTGAGAGAATATAGCACTACACATAAAGTTAAATCGGTTAAATTTCGGTTTGAATCAGCGTATATGACAACAGAACGTAAAAAGTAGTTAAAAATATATAATATAATATAATATAATATAATATAATATAATATAATATAAT
>BGPR01014329.1:0-17625 GCA_013235015.1 Araneus ventricosus | reverse complement strand
TTTAAATTTTACAAGGTTTTAAATTGTCATTAACTGCGGTCAAGGTCGCTCAAGGAGACTGTTTCTCTTTTCGACCAAAGGTAGGTAGGAAGGGCGGGGGACGATGGAGAACGCCGCATAAGCGGTCAAATGTCAACAATGAAAGGGCAGCCATTGTTGGTCATTTGCGGTTAGAAGGAAAGGATTTGAAAAGCTCATCTCGCAATCAATAGGAAAATAGTGGTTGAAGCAACAGGAATGATTTTCTGAATTAAGTATAAAACCAAGGTGATATTTTAAGTTCATTACAATTGATTAATTTCCGTCCAAATTTTTTTGTACACTTCTTGAGTAATGCAGAAAAAATATTCAAATATAATTACTTTCTAAATGTATTACACAAAATGATTGACTAAAATGTTGACATAAAATGCAGATCAATACTTTTTACAGGTCATCAGTAATGTAGTTTGTAATACGATTAAGAGAACTGTTTTGTTTATAAGGAATAAAGAAGTAAAGTCGGATACGAAAAGAACTCGGGTTAAATGTACATTGCAATTTGAAGTTAAAAATTACTTTGTAAAGGGAACGAGGAATATAAAATTACGCACAAGAGATTCATTTGAAATTATATTGCCGGCGAACAAGCTGGTCGCCGAAGTCGGCTAGTATAATATAATGTTCATAAGGATTCCTTTAAAAATGCATATGAAACTGATATATATTGCGTGCTCTAATATTAGTACATGTCTTAAACCCCATGACATTTTAACAAGTAGTAGTAAACATCGAGTACCACGTCCCTAGAATTTTTCCAGCTCATCTTAGAAACAAAGTTGTCTCATTATGCAACATTGTGTAACGAGACGGCTAACAGTTATCGATGCAAGCTTTTGAGCGGCTTCCAGGAGACTGACTAGGAGTAACTATAAATATCTTCAGCGAAGCGGCAGCAACTTGTTGAACTCAATTTAAATAAAGACATCCCATCAGCAAGAAAGTAAGCAAAAGATACAAGAGAAATAAGAAAAAGAACAGGTTACCGTTAAAGGTTTCAAAGGGTTTCAAGAGCGTGTAAAAAAAGAAAGGGACTGTAAATCAAGTAACTAAAAAAAGTAAAAAAACTCACTTGTCTGCCATGGTGGAAAAACAAAACGTTCCAATAACACTTCCTGCGTTAGCTAAGGTCAGTACCAAACTTGGCAGATAGTTTCTGTCGCACACTAGGTCCCACTAAGTAAAAATAAAATTGAAATTTTGTAACCATGCTTTGGTAATTCTTCTGATGGTAATGAAAGTGATAATAATAGCACTGAAAATGTTGCTTTATTCTTTGAAATTACTTAAATTAACAACACATTAACATTGATTACAGAAAAATAAAAATTGGTATAGTCTTCAGCTTTCGTATTAAAAGGGCGCTATCATAATTTGAAATTTTGTAACCATGCTTTGGTAATTCATCTGATGGTAATGAAAATGGTAATAATAGCACTGAAAATGTTGCTTGATTCTTTGAAATCACTTAAATTAACAACACATTAACATTGATTACAGAAAAATAAAAATTGGTATAGTCGTCAACTTTCGTATTAAAAGGGCGCTATCATAATTTGAAATTTTGTAACCATGCTTTGGTAATTCTTCTGAAGGTAATGAAAATGGTAATAATAGCACTGGAAATGTTGCTTGATTCTTTGAAATTACTTAAATTAACAACACATTGACATTTATTACAGAAAAATAAAAATTGGTATAGTCTTCAGCTTTCGTATTAAAAGGGCGCTGCCATGATTTAACCCTTTATAAGGCCGTGGTAAATATACTTACCACCAACTTCATCAATTTTTAAATGCACCTTTTAAAATTGACGTAAGTTCGCTCTAAATTTTTCGATGAAACAAAAACCTAGATGTTCCAATTTCTTTTCTCAAAACATAACGAAATGCATTGCCTTGATAATTAATTATTAATTAGAAAAAATAATTAACAAAAAATTAATCTCATTGAATACGGTAAATGAATTTCTTTCTTTAAACGAATCTCAACCCAAAGCTATTTTATTATAACACTACTAGAAAAAAATGACCCTTTAAAGGGTTAACATTACAAAAATAACGTTTTAACCAGATCAATAAAAATAATATCTTGGTCCAGATCGTGTAGTTAATGACTGAACTGAAGAACTCTTGTTTTGCTTTGTGATAAATGCTATATGATTAACATACGCTCGGTCTCTACCAATAAAACATATTTTCAAAATTAAAGCTGCATAAATCTAAGAGTTTTGGAGAAAATTTTGAAATTTTTTATAATCCCATTTTGACTTATAATTTCGTTACTGCTATTGTGTCGAAAACTACCTAAAGTTAAGAATTTTAAATAAATCCTTTGGTAATCATAAAAATTGGTTTGTTCAAAGCATTTTACGGATATTTAAGATGAAAGAATTTAGAAGAGAAACTTTAAAATTATATTCTTCTTATTTTGACATTTGCTTTACATCAAAACCTTTCAGAAGCAAAGAAAGTATTCGTGTCAGTGGCGAATCCAGGATTTGGGTCTGGGGGGGGGGGCGCGGAGGTCATAAAAATTTTGTATCGTCGTCGTGACGAATGTCAAACCTCATGGCTTATGTAAACCAAAACACTTTAACTTTACAGACTTTACTCACCTGACAATAAGAATCATAAAGAACATTATAATACTTTCGATAATTTAATAAAAAAAGACAGTGAAATTACTAGCCAAAAAATGTCTTCTACCGCGTCAATGCTTCAAGTACAAGTGGAATGACTATAAAAGTAGGAAAATTTCCGAGCCTGTCAAGCCAGAAAGAAATGTTGTCACGTTTTTTTATTTTTTTTTAAAGTGAAATTAGGATCAAACAGTTGTAGTGATTTTAAATAAAATTAAGAATTCTGGTTTAGCTCTGGGGAGGGGGCTGCAGCCCGATAGCACCCCCTGGATTCGCCACTGATTCGTGTTATAACCCTTAAATATAATTTTGGCCTTTTACTTTAACTTTACAGACTTTACTCACCTGACAATAAGAATCATAAAGAACAACACTTTGATAATTTAATAAAAAAACACAGTGAAATAACTAGTCAAAAAATGTTTCCGACCTCGTCAACGCTTCAAGTACAAGTGGAATGACTAGAAAAATATGAAAATTTTGGAGCCTGTCAAACCAGAAAGAAATCTTGTCACGTTTTTATTATTTTTTTAAAAGTGAAATTAGGATCAAACAGTTGTAGTGATTTTAAATAAAAATAGGAATTCTGATTTAGCCCTGGGGTGGCATCCCGATAGTACCCTCCATGGATTCGCCACTGATTCGTATTAGTAACCCTTAAATATAATTTTGGCCTTTTATTAAATCATTCTTGAGAAAGAGTAAAATTATTTAATCTGTGCATTTAAGATGCTAGTGGGGGAAAACTGCCCTTTTTTTAATTTGAGGAAAATGAATTAGATGAATTTTTAATTTCGTTTTATTTTTAGGAAAAGCTTTCGCCTTTTTGTAATCATAAATACAGAATCCTCAGCCTTACATTCATTTTAACGAGAGTCAAATGAGTTCAAACCTTATACACTGCTCAATAAAAATTAGGGGTGGATGGGTTAGGAGATATTAGGGGATATGAAGCGGTGGAAATAAGGAAGGATTTTGATTTTTTTTATTAACAAGAGCGCCAGGGTTGCATTTTGTCTTTTCCTTTCCTGGTGTTCTTGTTTAAACAAATAAGAACAAAAAATTAAATGGTTATATTTTTTTATCCCTTCATATTCATTGCGAAATACGGTAAAACTTCGATTAACTCCCACCGTCCCCTAAAGGGCTGCAACGGATAACCGAAGAGACGGATAACAGAAATCTCTTAATACGTATTGTTACAAAACTGTTTCTGTGGGTGTATGGCGTAAACAGTCCAATACGCAGGATAATGGAGAATGAAGGTTTATTCACAAATGTGCAGGAAAAACACGTAGCACAGGTAACAATAGATATTGCACAGATTAGCAACGTAAACAGACAGCAATTCACAGGTAATAACAGTTCAGCACTTTGAGCAACACAAACAGTCAGCAAATAACTAATAACGATAGTAACAGCACTTTCAATAGCGCTCAGCTCACCGGCTTCTAGATCGCACTCCCAAGAAACTCCCAAGTCGTTATAGTGGATCAACACACTACTCCCTCTGATCCAAACGCGGTCCTTATGTACTCTCTCCGACAGGCTGTGACGTCACATGGAGTTTTCTCGCATATTCAAGTGTATTCCCTTTCCTAATAGAGATATCGAGAAAAGTGTCGCATTTTCTGGAATCATCTATTTGTCGCCAAGTCGCCAAAATGGTCGCCAAGGTCAGGGGTCCCGGAATGGCCGATGCCCGTCACTTAATATTTACCGCTGTAAAACTCCTTCCCCAACTATAAGACTAGCGAGGCAGGAAAGCGACGTTACATCTTTGCAACAATATGTACAGTACCGTGATTTCACTGCTGGCTTGGTACAAAAGTGAAAATAAAACCCTTTAGAAGTGAATAATACATCCATATTGTATTTAGTTTTACAAAACGATCAATATAAACTTCAGTATAAGAGTAGTAACGTACAGAAATGTATTGTCATACTGTAAACCTACGTTACTTCGACAATGACGGATAACAGAAAGTGACGGTTATACGAGTGATGGTTAATCGAAGTTTAACTGCACTTCGATGATTCCGACTTGGGGGGGAGGGCATAATCTTGGGCCAATATGAATGTCGTGTGTAGGGGCTGCGGAACTGCAGTACCCCCTCTTTTTTCAGTGTATAAATTTAATCACTTATTTATTTAGTTTTGCATGCAATATCCGAATCCATCAATAAAAGTAACTTTTGACGCTTTCAGCTGAGTAGTACTGTACAGAAATGTATTGTTATACTATAATTCTGCATTTCTTTGACGATGACAGACGACAGAAATTGGCAGTTAATCGAAGTTTAACTGTATCCCCTAATTTTTGTGAACAGTGTAATTCAACTTTTAAACATGCTAAAAAATATTTATGTCCTTAACAGCAGTTTGATAGCTGATTAAATGAACATTTTATTTTATGGAAGTAAACTGATTCTACAGAATTAAGCTGAAAAGAAGTTCCGTATTTCTATTGTAAAAATGCACAAACCGTCAAAATATATTAGAATCCAAGTGTTAACATTCAGACTCTATTAAGAAAAAAATAGTGGTCATAAGAACTCCAAAACTTGGAGGTATGCATTCCAGAATATGAGGAAACGAATGGTGCACAGAAGTTCCGATAATGAACGATAAAGGGATTATGGGAGAACAATCAACAGTAGGAGAAAATGGGGTAAAACCGAGTAGCTAAAGGTTTGAAGGTCTGTTGGAGCTAAAATATCCTAAATAGAGCTTATCAAATTTTATTAAAATACTAGAAAAATCACCCGTCATGGTATGACGGGTGAAAATTGTCTCTTCTTTCTAGATATTTCCAGTCAAATTTGACGTGTTTAAATAGATATATATGCGAGAGAAATGTTTAACATTGATTGAAAACAAATAAAATAAACATGTGTTTTATGACAGGAAATATATATTTTTTTATTTACATATTTCTTTATTCAAAAAACCTCTTAGTCTAAAAAAAATCTAGAAAATCTCGTTAGATATAATCTAGATAGATAGAAAATCTAGTTTCAAAATAAAGCATTTCTCTGCTTGTCAAACATTGCCCAAAAAACCTCTTAGTCTAAAAAAAATCTAGAAAATCTCGTAGATATAATCTAGATAGATAGAAAATCTAGTTTCAAAATAAAGCATTTCTCTGCTTGTCAAACATTGCCCAAAAATATTATCAAATTGTATTCATCACGATTGCACTAAATGATTAGATGCATCGTGTTGTCCAAACTATATCACGCGCATGATATACCACTGACGCAATTTACTACTTTCTATTGAAAAACGGAAATTAATTTGAAATATATGATTAATATAATTTAAAACTTCTCGGGAACTATTGATCATAGCGAGATAAATTTTATATCAATGGATAGCAAATTTTACTTCACTATTTTAGAGCTATTAAATTTGAAATTAGATCGACAACTATCTTTTTAAATTTAAAATTACTGAAATTTGTTCTGTGACAATGAAATAATGCTGTTTAACGTCTCGCAGTGCTATGGCTCGAGGTTCATTGTTGGTGACGTCAGAGCGTTACCGAGAGACAGATCTGGGCTATTATATTAGTAATTCATCGTTTATCGGAGTACAATATATCTTTTCAGAAAAGTCACAGTTTGATTACTTTTTTTAACAATGATTTTTTTTTATAAAAAAAGTCAAACTACTCGATTTAGTGGGGTAAAACCGGGTACACAGTTAACGTTATGGGAAAATAGGAAAATTCGATTTTCAGTGGAAAAGTTGGAGACATTTTTATTTTATACAACAATTAAAGAATATTAGTTACAAATATTCACATGTAAAGCAGTTGTCTTCTTCCTCCGCGGCAATGCAGCTTTCGCGGGCACAGCTAAGACAGTTTTTACATTGGATTGACCCTTCTTCTTTATTTAAATCAGAAAATACATCATTAAAATATAAACAATCAACGTCTGATGTGTTTTTATCGTCTTAAGCGGAGGAATCATCAATACTGACTGTCCCGGTCTTACGCCACTTGGAGTACCCGGTTTTACCCCGAGTGCAGAGGTTATGAAAACGAAATAGAACCTCGCGATTATTGGAGTAAATCCTTATTGTTTGATAGGATATAAATTCTTAAGCGTATAATAAGCTGGTCTAAATATAGTTTTTATAACTGTAATGATTTTTATGTAAAGATAGTTTAAAATCAAACGAATATTAGAGAGAGTTGACGTCTTAAAACAAATAAACCTTCACAGATGCAGTGAATTCAACAGCTCCAACACGCCATTATGACTGTTCCTTTTTCTTGACTAGTAGAGTGTGATTCAGCATACGTGTCTGCTAGATCGGAAAAATAATAGAGCCAGAATTAAGGGTACCTGGTTTTACAACACTCTCCCCTATATATAATTAAGTCCACCGATAAGTAACAATTATGAATACTAGTAAGTAATATAGGAGAGAAATAAATACTAACAAATGTCATACACAATGTGTGTTTAGAAATGTGTATCAGGTAATTAATTCTGAGGTGAAAACAATCGTCATCTTTACCAGATATTTCTTTTTTTATTCGTTATTCATATTCCTATGTTCTGAATTGCATACCATCGATATAGCGTTCTAATGACCTTTTTTCCTCTCTACAGTGCTTTGAACAGGAATAATTAAATCTTAACTATCCTTCAGGCCATGAATGCCTCAAATTTCATTTGATTGTTTTGAAATAAACAATTTAATAAAAATAACCTATTGCGGATCAACTCGTTTTTCCGTTTCTATTAATTTCAACGCATTACATTAGAATATATATTGGGAAAACACTACAAAAAATTTCTTATAGATGGATAAAAGGATTTTTTTCTATTTTTGTTACTGTTAATTTTCAGATAAAGTCTAAATGTCACTTTCTTGTATAAAAAACATAATACATATAAAAAAGTTTATTTTTTTATATGTTATTAAAAAAAGTTTACTTTTTTTTACTTTATTTAACGAAAGTTGATGTTTTTTAAATATGCCTATTATATAATATAATAAAATTGAGTTACGAGTACATCAAAAGGCGATGTTATCACTTATCATAAAATAAATCTTATATTACCCTACTTTGCAAAATCGATAAATATTATATCATCTATTTCCTCACAATAGTCTATTTAAATACAATAATGCAATATTTTTAACTGTAAAGCCAGAAATAATATTTTTATCACGAGGAAAATAACAATGGCATTGAAACTGCTCTTAAAGGAAATAAATATTATCATAGCTATCCTCATATTTAAAAATATATGCTTTCAGATGAGGTTATAATGTACTTATGTAAACACTGTCAGTTGAAATCAATTATAATTGCCGTCTTAATTATCTACTAGTGGAATTTTATCATTGGTTAATTAGAATTAAGACAGCATTAGCAAATATTCAAAAATCAAAACTTTACTCTATTTAATATTCTAGATTGATGAAAAAATTCATGCTCGAAATATAACAATTCGTTTCTTATTTTGTTTTAAAAATTTCATTTAGCAATCGTTTAATCATAAAAAAACCAAAATATGTAATCAATCTACTTGCAAATGTAACATAATTTGTTAGCTAAAATATTTGATCATCAATCATCAGAACTTAACAATATTAAACAACTTTATCTAAAATTCCAAGAAATTACTAACATAATAGCCCAGATCTGTATCTCGATAATGCTCTGACGTCACCAACAATAAAACTCGCGCCATAGCACTGTGAGACGTTAAACAGCATTATTTCATTGTTAGAGAACCTAAATTTCAGTAATTTTAAATTTAAAAGAGTGATTGTCGTTCTAATTTCAAATTTAATAGCTCTAAAATAGTGAAATAAAATTTTCTATCGATGGATATAAAATTTATCTCGATATGAACACAATAGTTCCCGAGAAATTTTAAATTACATTAATCATATATTTCAAATTAATTTCCGTTTTTTAATAGAAAGTAGTAAATACGTCAGTGGTATATCATGCGCTTGATATACTTTGAACGCCACGATGCAATATAATAAACAATTGAAATATAATGAAATTGTTAAACAACGAAAAATACTTCACACGGAATGTTGTTTAACAACAGGTTTTTTGAATAAAGGAATATGTAAATAATATGTGAATAAAAAATATTTCCTATCATAATACATATGTTTATTTTATTTGTTTTCAATCAATGTTAAACATTTCTCTCGCATATATATCTATTTAAACACGTCAAATTTGACGGGAAATCTCTCGAATGAAGGGGCAATTTGCACCCGTCATACCATGACGGGTGATTTTCTAGTTACTAAGATTCTTCAAATATAATTTAAGAGCATTATACATTACGCAAACTAAGATCTCGCGTGTGAGTTAGAAAAAACAGATGATTACGGAGCTCATACTTAATGCAATTACAAAAGAATCAAGTTCAGAACTTACCTTTGAAACAATGGTTTCTTCATACCAATCTTTTTGGTACACCCATCCATGAATGCATTTCATTTCAGGTCTTTTAGGGATAATCTTCCCATTTATTTTAACATCTGGGAACTTGCCTGTAGATTTGTATTCTGAGAATAAGGCTGCGTAATTCTGAGCATACATGGAGCATTTAGCGAAGCTTCCATCATTCAGTCTCGGGATAGCAATTCTTTTAATTTCAGCTTCGGATAAATTCAGGGAAGCAAATTCGGGAACATAACACCAGTGATCAGGAGTAGCTACCATGAATATCACATTCAGAACATAAAATGCGGATGCAAACGTCGTTGGCACTATAAATTTAAGTAGTAACGATTTCTGATATTTGCCGAACTCGCCGACTTCTTTGAGAATGCTTTCGAATTCCATTTTTTGATTGTTTTAATTAGTTTTAAAAGGAAATTTGCTTTGCGTTTAAAAATCGAACTTCAAAACGAAAATATATTGGATGGAATTCACATTTAGCAAGATAGATAAAAAAAATAAGCAAAAGAAGTTTATCTCATAAGATGAAGTGTATAACTAAGTAATAAAAATCACGAAAACTGACAACACAAAATTAGCAATTTTTCAATACTTCGATTAAAAACTCATTTCCTGAATTAAAAATCAACACACTATAAACTCAGCCAAAGATTGAGATATATAACATATGAAACTCAAAACTTCCGAAGAGATGATTAGAAAATGATGTAAAATATGCTTATTCGATTAAAAAAGGTACTAGCAAGAACGAAAATTTAAAAACGGGATAAACTAAGTATTCGAATTTAACTAATACTCTAAGCCGAAACGACTGGAATAACTACTGCAGAAACTTATCTCAGATAACTATGAGGTGATGTCCAGTAGTTTGTGACAGATAATCAACGATGATGTTTGCAGGGGGATTTTTAAGGCTTGCTTGGAAGTGTGGGAAAAACGCGCTGCATTTTTATAGGCAAAGTTGAACCGCGCGCTACGTTCGATTCGAAGGTTACACTGACGTCATTTACCCTAGTAAAAAGTATTTTGTTCTTTCTCTTCCTCTTGGATCTTCCAGAAAGGAAAAGGAGGAGAAGACAGAGGGCTTTGGCACGGACCTTGAAAGATCTTTGAACGGTGCTGAGATTTGGAACTTTCGCAAACTTCCATCGAGATTGACGCGCCAAATACTTGCGAAAGCGTTTTTTGTCAAAACAATTGTTTATGATGAAACCCTCACGTGAAGATGGGGATTTTTTTGGTCTGCATCTGTGTCTTAGAATTTCTTGTTCTTGGATAACCTCTGTTACTGAGGGGGAGAAAAATTAGATTTACGGTGTCTCCGGTTAATGTACAGACTGGGAAAAGATAACTACGATGCAAAAATTAGTTAAATTTTCAGAAGCTTAAACTTTAAATTAAATTGCACTTTTTCAAAAGTTTTCAAATTTTTTTTAAAGTTTCATAAAAATAAAAAATAATAATTTTATATTATGGGTGTCTATTTTTTGCTTTTAAGAATAATAAAAATTATTTCGAAGGCTTTCAATTCTTAAAGCTATTCGGCTAACTTTTTTGTAGGGATGGCGGTTATTGCGAAAATAACCGGTTTTCGGTTATTCAGGAGTTTTTCATCACCGGTTTAATCTGGCGGTTATAACCGCTCAAAATAACCGGTTTTCGGTTATTCAGGAGTTTTTCATCACCGGTTTAACCTGGCCCTTATAACAGCTCAAAATAACCGGTTTTCGATTATTCAGGAGTTTTTCATCACAGTTTAACCTGGCGGTTATAACCGCTCAAAATAACCGGTTTTCGGTTATTCATGAGTTTTTCATCACCGGTTTAACCTGGCCCTTATAACAGCTCAAAATAACCGGTTTTCGATTATTCAGGAGTTTTTCATCACAGTTTAACCTGGCGGTTATAACCGCTCAAAATAACCGGTTTTCGGTTATTCATGAGTTTTTCATCACCAGTTTAACCTGGCCCTTATAACAGCTCAAAATAACCGGTTTTCGATTATTCAGGAGTTTTTCATCACAGTTTAACCTGGCGGTTATAACCGCTCAAAATAACCGGTTTTCGGTTATTCAGGAGTTTTTCATCACCGGTTTAACCTGGCCCTTATAACAGCTCAAAATAACCGGTTTTCGATTATTCAGGAGTTTTTCATCACAGTTTAAACTGGCGGTTATAACCGCTCAAAATAACCGGTTTTCGGTTATTCATGAGTTTTTCATCACCGGTTTAACCTGGAGGTTATAACCGCTCAAAATAACCGGGTTTCGGTTATTCAGGAGTTTTTCATCACCGGTTTAACCTGGCGGTTATAACCTCTCAAAATAACCGGGTTTCGGTTATTCAGGAGTTTTTTTTATCACCGGTTTAAACTGGCTGTTATAACCGCTCAAAATAACCGGTTTTCAGGTTTTTTTAATAAAAAAAACAATCGTTGTTTGAAGACAAAATTTTTGATTAACATTATTTTTCAGGAAATCAATCCATTGTACAATATTTATTAGTTCATAAAGACTGTTTCAGTAATCCGCCAACAAACAGAAGCCTCCAGGAAGCGGTTGTCGTTGATTGGCCTAAGATGATGAAATTCAAATTTTCATAACTTAGTAAATTTAAGTCTAAGCAAACGTAAAATCGAGCCTATCTTCCGATCCCGTTTTCTCACACGGTTATTGGATTGTTAAAAAAATAACCGGTTATAACCGGGGGAAAAATAACAGAAAATAACCGGTGAACCGAAGAAAAACGGTTTTCGGTTAAAACCGGTAGGTTTCCTCATCCCTACTTTTTTGTCTAATAAATTTGCCAATTTTATGATGATAGCAGCAACTGGCTTTTCGAATACTAATCACTTTTCCCCATGTGCAACATCAAGATTTCAGCATTTTAAGAATACTTTTCCCCACGTCTCGCAAACAGATCTTAAATTCTAGATTAACTTCATAAATTTGTTTCCCATTTCTAAGAGATTTTCATTACAATAAAAATTTCCACATCCCCTATAATTAAGCAATAAAATGAAATTATTCGTAAAATAAGTATTGAAAATAAATAGAATTAAAAAGTATCCAGTATTACAAAACCAAACGGTCATGTTTTAGATATGACAAGCACACTTAATAGACTGATTGCTTCTGAAATCTCGAATCTTCTCTTGCGAAAACTGTTTTTATGGAAAAACAAACTGTTTTGCTTGAATTTTCATCTTCCTGACAGTTGCTTATAAAATGGGTTTGATTTTTGGTGTTACGTTTATAATGTTATAAACTCCTTTGAACTTTATTTTGACGATAATGGTGCTCGTTTCCCAGTAAGATGCATGACAATGTAGGTTGAATCTACTGTTAATTTGGTAACAGTGGTTCTAGAGCAGAGGTTCCCAACCTTTATTCCCTGGCGTACCCCTTAATTATTCTTTATATTTTCGTGTACCCCTACCGTCATATCCTCCCACACACACCAACCATCCGTCTATGCAAATAAGTTTTTACCAATGATGTTAAGGGCTTAGGTGTGCTTAAGACTCAAATGACTAAAATTAATAACACTTGCTGGACTTTATTTTTGTTCGACATTTTATTGCATTTGTACGATAGTATTAGTTCAACGCCAAAACAAATGAAATCAGTATTGTAATAATTTCGCATTAAACTATAAGGATAGCTAAAAATTACACTCCGTAGTAATCAACTAGTCAAGTGGTATAGTTATTAAATACCAAGTATTAACTTGGGAATACAAAATTCTGTCATTTTTTTAATTCCTTATGTTTCCGCCATTACCAACCTTGATTTCGCGTACCCCCAACTAATCCTTCACGTACCCCCAGGGGTACGCGTACCACAGGTTGGGAACCTCTGTTCTAGAGGCAGGCCTTAGCATCTGCTTATACAAGTATTTTTTTGATAATGGAAAGTGAATGATCTCTTCATTACTTTTATTGCACTTGTATAAAATTAGTCAAATTGTAGTACTGAAGTTTGGAGCATGTTCTGACTACATGTTAAATTACTGAATCAGCTCTGCTTATATTAATTGCAAACACGTATATTCCGTTTCTTTCTTTCTATTGTCTACTCATCATAGCAAAATTAAAAAGAAGTTTTTAAAAGAAGTCTGCTTTTATTAGTGTATTAATATACAGAAAACTATTTTTTGTGATAAAAAATCCGGAGGTCAAATCAAAAATCATAAAAGCATAAGACTCTGAATATAAATACTCTAACTAAATTGGCATTTCAATCATGTCCAATTTTTTTAAAAATATTTAATGAATATTTAAGAATTTTCTTTCTTTTGATATTTATTGTGGCTTAGTTTCCTTATTGTATTGCTTCAGCGTCTCATGCTTTTACAATTTTTGATTAACGAACTATTTTCTAAATTTTAATGCACTCATAAAAGTGATCTTTATTTATTTTTATTATTTTATACTTTTTAGTCTTCAATATAGATGAGTTTTCTGTTTTGTTTATTAACATTAAAGTAGGACTTCCGTCATAACCACCGACTTCCGGTTGTAATGCTAAGTCAATGGAAATCTTCAAAATTTCAAAACTCTCTAATGTTATGACTTAAGGATATTTTGAAAATATTAAGTTTCATGTTCTTATTGCTTTAGCTCTCAATGCTTACTTAAAATAAGAGCCTAATTTTGTGGAAAGTCTGCCATAATGATTCGTTATCGTTCCTTTTGGCAACTTCTAAGGCTTGTTTGGCAGTTAAATTTGTAGCCATACGATTTAGATAGTCGCTGGCGGTTAAATTTTTAACCAAACGATTTAGCTAATTACAATCGTTCCATTTAGAGTTTAGTCGTTTTAAGAGCCTTTTTCAACAGATTTAAATAAAAAAAGAATTGCACGAACTCAGAGAACACGGAATTCAACGCTTTGTAGACTAAATAAAGAACTAATTCGAATTTGGCGCTCGGTACAGTATCAATTCGATTTGGCGATTGCTTAAATCGGAAAGGTACCTTAAAACGGTCTGTGAATCCAAAAGAAACAAATCAGAAAACTCGTCCGTATTTCCTAACGCAAATGGCTCTCTTCTTGTTAAATCAATACTAAACAAAACTAAATGATTAATTGATATTTGTAGCGGTTACAATTCACTGCCTTCTCCTTTTTATGGTAGGTGGCGCTACTAGAGCCATCCGGGTTTTTCCCATGATGCCTCTCTCTCTTCTTCTGTGTACTTGTGTTGTTGTTCTCTGTCTTGCGTCTTGTACCTTTTAATGTACTGTGTCGTGGAATTTAGCCATCTAATAAAAATGGTTCCTGAAATTGAATTGATTCTTCCACAGCGGCATTCCATACAAACATGAGTTTCTTCCCTCTACATATTAAAGTTTTGAAATGATTAAAATATTGTATTATCATCGGAAACACATAACGGTACAGAAATTCAGAACTCTTGCACATCAGGAAATGGATGAAAGACGGTTACAAAATTCCATCTTTACAAACCTTACGATAAAAGCGCGCAAAAATATAGGGTAGAAATTTAACGCTTATTAAATATCAAAATATCAGTAAACTACATTTTTTTGTAAAGAACTGCTCTATCGTGCATTTCGGAATGCATTTGAAAGTTAGGTTTCTAAACGAAAATTTCTGTGTGTTCAATACAATAACAGTTACAATTAATATAATTTAACAAAATGTATTAAAAATTAAAAAATTAAAAATTAGTTAAACTCTTGTATTAGACAGAATGGCTCGTATGTAGCAACTTCCAAGGGCTTCCTTGGGCGCGCAAAAAGGTGTATTGTTGTCACTATTGTGTACTTCTTCTGTTTCTTCCGTATTTTTTCTTTTTTTTTGTATTCTATTTCAATACTGCTTTCAATTCAAAATATTGTTGCAAAAGTCTTGCTGTGGGTGTATGGTGTAAACAGTCCAACACGCAGGATGATAGAGAATGAAGGTTTATTTACAAATATGCAGGAAAACACGTGCCACAGGTACAGGAAACAATAGTTCTTGCACAGATTAGCAATGTAAGCAGACAACAATTCACAGGTAATAACAGTTCAGCACTTTGTTATCTAACAACACAAACATTAAGCAAATAACTAGTAACGACAATAACTGCACTTTCAATAGCGCTCAGCTCACCGGCTTCCTAGCTCGCACTGCGGACGAAGGTCTCAAGTCGTTCCCAATGGATCAACACTACTCCCTCTGATACAGGCGCGATCCTTATATACTCTCTCAGACAGGCAGTGACGTCACAAGGAGTTTTCTCGTGTATTCACGCGTATTCCCTTTCCTAATAGAAATATCCAGAAAAGAGTTGCATTTTCTGGAATCCTCTATTTGTCACCAAGGTCGCCAAATTTGTCAAAGTTGCCAAAATGGTCGCCAAGGTCAGGGATCCTGGACTCCATGCTTAATGTTGTGAAACTCTCTTCCCAACCATAGGACTAATATTGCTGGGAAGCGAGTTTCCATGTTTGTAACAATATCTTGTAAGTAGTTTACAAATTCGGACGGAATTAGATTCGAAAGGACGCAAATAGATTTACTCTGGTGAAGAATCTAACATAACAGTAACTAAGATAGGTACATGTCAGCTTGATAGCGAGTATCTTCTATTTTACACGATACGAATTGGCCACTAAGAATATTCATTTCATTTTATTCCAAAACTTTATGAAACAAATAAATGTGAAAAAAAATCGAGAAAACACAAATATGAGCACATTTACTTGAGAAAGTGATAAAAGGCACATTTTTATCTAATATAATTTAAAAATTTTATGATGTAAATTAAAATTTCATGATCTAAGCCACTCTGAAGGAAGAATGTGTATGAAGATTTATTTGACCATTATTTAATTTAAAAAAAAAAAAAAACTGAAAATTTAGCGCTGTTTTATTGTCTCTTAAAAATAGATGTACTCCTTTCTGAACTCTAGGAAAAAACTTTCACCATTTGCTGTTTATTTTTTTATTTCCTTTTTTAACTTTCATTACTCTTCCTATTATATTTTATTCTTTTCCGAGATTTATTTTTATCCACGCGTACGTGTCGTAATTTCTTATCTTTCTTCTCTTCCATTACCGTACTTATCGATTTAGTTTTTTTATTTCGTTACTTTCTATTTAGTTTGCCCTGTCATCAGTCTTTATACACTGTCTTTGCTTTCCGTAACTCAAATATCTTTTTCACGCACTTCCGTACGTCAATGAAACCGTTACGTAAACATTTCGTTGAAAAAGACATTGAACCTTGGTTTAAAACCAAGCAAGTTTTAATTTGAGTACACGGTAAAATACCTTGTATTCCAGATGTACAACATGCGTCCGAATTTTTTTAAAGGCTTTCTTCACAGCATTTATCTATTTTCCTCAAATCGAAATTCCTATACAAGGTGTCTCAAAAGGTAGCTTGCAACTTTTAATTGTACGTCTCCATGTTCTATTGTACAAACGGCTTGTTTCTGTATTCTTGATCTGCCTTTCAAGATTATAAACTATCTTCTGGGGCACCATGTATCACTTGTTATCAAATGCTGTAACTGCAATTGGAGTGCGAAAATCGATTATTTTGCCACATAATTCCAATTCAAATGAAAGATTTTAAAAAATTAACATTTAAGTTTTATAAAATCTACACCATTAAAATTTGAAGATAAACAAATGTGTGTATCTATCTATGTCCGGCTATCCTCTCACGAACCATTGAAAGCAGAAACGAGCCGAAAGTACCAAAAATGGGAAATTATCTAAGGAAACCATTTTGACCATTTAAATTCCGAAATAAAAAGATATTAATTGAAAAAATGTCAAAATGAATGGAAATACCGTGCTGCCATCTATCGGCAGAGACAATTTTCTTTTTTCCCTATTATTAAACTTTCACATCCGGTGTTCTTCCATTTTTTTATTTATTTAACAGAATATAAAAGATTTTATTTTTTTTCTTTTTTAGCGACCTTCCATGTTTTGATTTATAAACATCGGAAAAAATCGTTTTTTTTTGCATTTTTTTCTTTTTTTTTGTTTTACTGTTTTGCGATTTCTACTTAATATTATTCCAAAATTCATATAGAATGGCTATTTAGAATAATGTTCATGACAGTCATAAAATGCATCATAATTAAAATTCCATTTCCACATTTGTTCAAATCATTTTTATATTATTTTTCTGAAAAATTTAAATCTGATTAATATTTTGCCTAGAAAAGACCTCCTTCAATTTTCGATGGTTTATATGAAACCAAATTTCATAAAAAGGGTTTTTTTAAATAAATTTTTAATTGTAAAAACTCGTTTATTTGCATTTGCACTGATCAAGACAGCCAAATTCCGTCATATATAAATTTTATGAATCAAGATATTTGGATGGATTATTTGTCCTATTTCTTGGATAATCCTTGGTTTTGCTTAAGAAATATAATTAAATAATAATTAATATCTGCTAAACAGTAAGCTTAAACGAGAAAAATAATCGTTTCTCCTAGTAACTAAATTTTTAC
>BGPR01014328.1:0-39486 GCA_013235015.1 Araneus ventricosus | reverse complement strand
AATAGAACAAAAATATTAAATCTGAATGACTTGAAAAACTGTGATTGCAAACTGAATTGCCCCCGACCTGCCTTGCCACTCGGGTCTAGTGAAGAACAGCCGCTACGACATCTCTGATACTGAAGTCGGAGTTCTTAAGAGATCACTGATCACAGCACCACTTCTCCTGCAGAAGTATGATCCGAGAACGGAGTGGGGTATCTCAAACCCACACCATTACGATGCTTACCAGGGAAGCGACAACCCGCTTAATCATCGGGCAACTTTTCATCCACTCACTCGTGGTGCTCCCGGTTTGGGTTCAAAACGAAAAAAAACGACTTTTCTGTTCTCCATCCAAATTCTCCTGTTCAAAATTGACATTTCAGAGTGTGAATGTGTGTTTCAACTTTTAAATCGATAGTTCAACTTGGTATGTATTTCAACTATATAATCCTGAGAATTTTTTAAAAATATATTATTTATTATTTTAAGCAACTTACTCTGTACATATGCTGACTTCTTTGACATGCATAAATGCTTTCCTTTTTGACATTTATAAATGCTATACTCTTCCAATTCCCTGCACTTCAAAATATTTCAAATGATGAAATTTGCGATAACCTATTATAGAAAAGAAGAAGTTAATATGTTCTGAAGTCTATATGCTTCTTAGGGGAATGTTTTTCTAGAGAGCAATGATCAATTACAAAGCGTCTCTCACAAAGAAACTTACGACTGTTCAGCAAAAGGGCAAAGAAACATGGAGTGCCTGCGTTAACAAAGCTTGAAACAATTCACAGTAACTAGTTCGAGGAAAATATGTTTAGTTTACAACAACTATTGTGAGAAAAATAAGTTTATTAATATGAAATAAAAAGTTTTTCAAATTGTTGAGTAACACGTTGGGTAGGCCCTTTTACTGCATTGAATAAAGCTGGTTTTTCTGGTGACCTACAATTCTAAGATCGAAGAAAAATTCTTTTCATGAAAAATTAATGAGAGGTACATGGGGAATTTCAGAATGTTATAATGAGTAAATACTTCTTGGAAATGCGTTCCGACAGGAATGACCTGTGTGTTTAAAAAGTGAATTTAGTTACAATGCATCAGAAATTTCTTCTTACCGAAATAATTTGGGGGGTATCTTACGCTTAGAAAATGTACGAAAACAGATGTTTTAGTGGGGTTTTATGCGAAGGGTCTTCAGTACATGCTTGGAAAAATGAATGGTTAAAAAGTAATTTAAAAATTCCACATTAAGTGCTTTTGTATTATCATAAGAATACGCGAAACACGCTAGTGTCAAGAAGTTATGTTACAAACACGAAATGCAATAAATCGAATAACAATCATTTATCGCAATGACATTTTTTACACTCACAGAAATGCGAGTGAATATCAGACATATATGCCCTATTCCGAGAGGTAGTAAAGTTTAAATTTGCATATTAGAAGGAAATACGTTTTTGAAATATAAAAAATTGGGAGTTAAATTAGGTAAAACATGACAGCTGAGATTTTTTGCACTATGCAGTTAACAAAGAGTGGAAGTAGCGAGGCGAAAAGGTCCTTCTCGCCATTGCAATTGTCGGAAGTTTACATAGAAAATGTTACTCCAATCCCAGCAGCGAGTTGCCGGAACACTTCTTCAGTCCTTTATGACGCCTTTCACTTAATGCCGATATCTATATTTTCCATTCGTCATAGCTCTTGAACGAGCCGGGACAGCAATCTTTGTGATGGGCGCTAGAGTTTGTAATCGGTTCTATTAAATAGGTGCAAGCATTCTGTTAGCAGCATTCCTAACAACCGAGCGACGTCCGATTGTGTCTGACCAGTTCCAAGCCTACGGACGGCTCTCCATTAGAAAATTCAAAAATTTTCATCTTCGTTTGAAACTGCTGAAATCTAATTTGCTTTGTATTTTTTGCTTGTTCAGACTTTTGTATTCTTGTTGTTAATTTTTTGCATTCTGTGTAATTTAGTTCGGATAAAATGATTGGTTTTTATTGTTATACATTTGCTCTTAAATAACCCACGCCGATTCAGTGCCTTACACTATCTGGATAGGAGGTGTCTTCATGGTTATATAAATTAACAATTTATTTTGTTGCGTAACACTAGTAAAGATCGGAGTTTTCATAGAAGGAAGCGGAGATTCCTTTCTTTAGTTGAAGAAACTTCTACGATGCAACTTCCTTGCTTTTAATAAGAAAAACCTAAAATAAATCTTTCAGCAAGTTTTCACAAATGAGCATCTGTATCTCGTTCTTTTGTAATTCTCCTACGGGTGAAATAATGTAATCATAAATTGTATAAATTCGACATTCATTTTGTATGAATGAACATTAGTAAACAAAAACAATTAAGAGGATTATCGTGAATTGAAAGATTTTATGAAAATAACAGAAATTTCAATCTGTTATTAGAAATTTCGTAAATATGTCATTGACTTCCCTTGAGCATTTTCGAGCTTGAAAATGTTACTTGGAAGAAAAAAACGTAAAAACACATTTTGATACTTTAACAATGATTCAGGCTGTCCAAAATATTTTCCTCTATTTTTAATGCTCACTTTTAATATGAAAACATTTTTAATTAACTCTTATTGTATTAGTTCAGAAAATATTTCTGAAATTATATTTCCCTACCACTCGGAGCTGCAACGGAAACGCTTTTTAATGGGATTTTGAAATCGGTACTATCGTAAAACTAGATTGGCCGAAGACAAATTCCGGAAAGGTTTCCCGAATGGGCTGCCATATGAATCTGAAAAAAAAAATTTGCTGCAACTGGTCTTACACCGCTCACAGCTTTGGTTAATTTATAGATGCTCAAATTTATGAATTCCAATGCAAGAATGGAAACTTTCTCCTCAAACGGTTTCAATACAGAATAGGTATTTGATTATTGAAAGAATGCTCATTAGGCATCTATTACTAACTCGGAAGGATTTGAAATAAAGGCTATGAACATAGACCTTCTAAAGAGTCATGCTCGGCGCAGAATCGATTTCAGTGATCTCTCAAATCCTTCCCTGAAATAAAAGATTCTTCTTTCTTTCTTTGATTTAACAAGATAAATCGACTGGAACCATTTAATTAGAGATTGCTGACCAAAATCCCAATGTTTCATCAGACCATAAAAGATTATGTGCTATAGTTGAAAAAAATACCTCCGAAAATCATAGAAGTTCACCTTTGCAAAGTAGTAAATATTTTTAAGAAGCCTCGCTATTTAAATTTAAAATAGAAATAATAAATGACGACCGTAAAATAAAATGTTATCCCTAAATTCAGACAAACAAAAATTAAATATTTTATTAATGTTTTTAAAACAAAGCTCATGACATATCAAGAACAATTTGATAAAATCTTTTTCAGAAACAGCTACTGTAACGTTAAAGATTTTAATATATACTTTAAAATCAACTTACAGTGATGCGCTTTTTCCGGTATCAATTAATTTCAAACCACCTTCTCATTTCTTAAACAGTTGTGATTTATGTTGCCGCAAGCATTTTTCTTTTGTATGCATGTCACATTTATTTCAATTTACTAAAATAATTTCGAATATGTAAGTCATTACTGTTGTAAAATGTTCTCAATGCATCTTTTTAAAATTTTCTATTACTGCTATTGGACGTTAGTTTAACGTCCCGAATTGAAGCAACAGGAGGATTATGTCGGGACAGCCCTAGCAATTTCGATCCTCGGTCATTTGACGAACACGACATCTAAACTGGCGCCCCTTCTCTAAATATACACGCCTCGTCAATGGGAGGACGCTTCGTCCGCTACATATGTTTTAGTGTGTAAAAGGCCCACATACATGGCGAAAGCTCAGTGGAATCGGGTTTCAAGCCTAAGGCCATTCATCCTCGAAATTACCACTAGGCCACCGCGACATTACTTCTGTAGTTGGAAGTAGATATTGAAGACCCTCAGTATGGGTCTCAGTGTATCTAAAAGAGTTTTGCTCATCGCTTTTGCAATTCTGAATGGTAAAAAGCTAGAAAAGAAACCCTTTCTGATTTTAGAACATGTAAATGAACGTAATGAAAATTAATATCATTCAAAGAAAGCCAGAGAACAAAGATAAACTCAAAGGGAATCGGAAGAAAAGGAATTCATTCTAGTCCATTTTTTCAAGGGCTAAGGACTTTATTCGAAATGGATTCAAAATAATAATTGTTAAATTTTTCTGTAAGAAGCTTGCGTCACGCCAAATATAGCTTCTCTTAGCCCGAAATTTCCCAACAAAAGACAAAGGTGATCTCTGCATCAAAAAGCATTATTTTAAAAGAAAGATGGAAACCAAACAAAAACATAAAAATGCTAATAAGATTGATTTAAAAATATGAGCCATATGGCTTTTAAAAGTAGCCATCATAAAAATAAACTTACCCCATGCCCATAATAGAGAAAAAAGAGAAAAAAATGTCCTCACGCTATCACAATCCTACGCTAACTTTCTTTAAAAAAAGTAATCAGCAATTTTTTTAAGAATCATAGCACCATGGCGCCATCTATATTCGAAAAAACAAAACAGAAGGAGTAAAAACATGGATTTTTAGAGAATGGCACTATTTAGACATCCTTAGTTTCCATCTATGCCTCAATGAATATGAATTTTTTTTAGATTGTATATGCCAGACTGCTACAGAGATAAGATCTTTAATGCCGTGAACATTAAAAGGGAAATGGTTGTCATTGAGAGTCTTTAAAAAATCATTGGAAGCCATTAAAAATTAATTTGTATTACTGAATATTTTTTAATTCTGTTAGCTTGACTAACATTTACGTTCCTAAACACTCTCGATTCTATATTGGAATAATAATCACAAAGAGTTTTACACTTGAAATTAAATTCAGCTCTTCTATCAAACAGGCCAATCAAAATTTCTTGCTTAGTAACTTCACTTTTAATATCTAAAATTGTATGTAAAGTATCACGCAGGCGTAATAAGGAACCCTCCTTATATAGAATGTAATTTTTCCAGAACCGAATGAGTGAGCATAATTGTTCTAAATTTCGAAAATGCAGTTACCAAATGCCGTTTTAGATCTAAATGTTCCAAGTATTCAACGACATGTTTATAACCTTTCATACCATTTTGCAACATTATTTTCATCTTAAATGTAAAATCTGCTTAAAATCTGCGGAATTCTTATGTAGTGCTTTAAATACATTGCAAGAGAAAGGTACTTATTAAACTTACCAGACTTTTATTAGTTTAGCCAGTACAGTCCATCCTAAAAATAGGACAATAGTACAATCCACTGCTCTTAGTCCTTACATAGGTGAAAGGGGGGCCGAGCATTTTAAGCATAGTCCAATGTTGCATTGTTTGTAGATGGTTGCTGCTTTTGCTGCACAAAGTTTTAGCTGGCATCTTTTTTGTCGGTTTTCTGGGTTTGTACAATGGCATTTTCATTTTTAAGCTTTAAAAAATCGTCATTAGCTTCTTGAACACCTAGTTTCCTTCAAGATGGATTCGTTAGAAAGTCCCAAATAGACAACTGTTATGTGTCTTCGAAAATCAGGTGACATTAAACCATCATCGCTAAATAGCTGACTGAGCTTCCATGAAGCAACAAAGACTGTTTCAAAAGCATTATTAAATGAAGGCCAGTACTATTTTTAGACTTGAATTCAAGTAAAATATGCGGACAAATTATTATAAACTGGTCACCTCCAATTTATATTTATTACTAGCCGCCTTAATACGCATTCATTTGAATGTTGCATCATTTTATATTCATGGTTTTCTTAAGAACGTAATTTTAAACTTCAGATTGTGGTAGATATTTAACACTTGAACCTATTCTGTTCATTGTCAACATAAATATTCCTAATGAAGTCAAATAAATGACCATGTTATGTAACTTCTAATTCCATGTTGTCAACATTATCTTCACTTTCAGATTCCTCTTGTAAAATATGCATTTGATATAAAGATTCAAATGACGCATCGCATTTAAGCATGACGCAGCAGCCTGTAACATAGCAACCATAACCATTCAGTTCAATGGATTTATTTCTTAATAATTCCAGTAGAATTTATGAACAGATATATAAAAAATACTACATAAAATGAAAAAAATAGAGTTTCTAAATGAAATGTGTCTTATACATATTTTTTCAAATTAAAATTCCATCAATATTTTGAAGAAGTGATTCTTTCTTCGAATCTTTCAAAAACCTTTCGACTATTCATTCATCTATGGAAATATCAAGGCTTTCTCAGAAGGAGACAGCGTTTTCCATTCCTTGAGTTTTTCTAGACAATTACGCGCACGAACTTCCTTAATTTTTTTATACTCGAGACGTCGCTTTTGAGACATCTCTTGAAGAAATAATAGATAAGCAATGGTATATGAAATCTGCTAGTGAAAAATTCAGAATCTTCTATAAACCAATTCTGTTTCGCTTTTGAGTGGTAGGTCACGTACTATGATTCGAAAATGCTTTCATGTTGTGATGACAGAATTTATATCTAATTGTCTTCATTTTAAGAAGACTAGTGAATGTAACGTAAAGAAATTACGTCTTTATTTCATTTAAATTCCAAGGAAAACTGTTTATTGAACTCTTTTGTTAAGGCATTTGCAATAAACAGTCAATAAATGGATCTGTGTTATCAGTTTCAGTTTTAGAATCAGAATTTTTTACAGAGTAAAGCGATAACTTATATCCTTTTAGTAAGGTTTCTTTCTCTCAGCATTGCCTCCGAAGAGTCGCGTTCTAAAGCAGCACGAGACAATTTTGGGAAGAGACGTTTGTATCAGCCCTATAATTTCGTGTTTTATTTATAATTGGCAGTGTGTAAGTCAAGTGTCATATGTCTCCAAATTCCTTTTATTGGGCTTTTAGAACTTCAGCGGCACTTCGGAAATTATTACATCCTACAATAACAAATGGTATATCTTCCTCTGCATAAAATTATGTTGCAAAGGTCATATCTCTTTGATACGGGATTTCAATCTCCTTCATAGAAGTAACCTGTCTCTCGTTTAATTACCCTGCAGAAATATTTACTACCATATTCTATTGTATCCCCAAATTATTTTTTATATATTTCTGTTGAGGGTGAAAAATCAAATGTTCTTTCATGTAAACTCAAATAGAACACAAATATTAAATCAAAATTACTTTTGAAAAAACGGTAATCATAAAGTAAGTTGTCCCTGCCCTCCTTGGTCAGCAGAGTCTAGTGAAGAACAGCCGCTATAACAGCTTTGATATCAAAGTCGGTGTTGTGAAGCGATTACCAATCAATAATAATCGTTTATTGCAAAAACATGTACAAACTGAGACAGCAATCTTTCTGATTATACCTGTAGTTGGTAATGGGTTTCATTGTCTAGATACCAGCAGTAGATTATTAGCATGCCTAAAAATCACGCGACGTCCGATTGATGCTGACCAGTTTAAAGCACAGCTCTTTGTCATGACTTTCAAAACTTCTTCGTCTTTGCTTGAAACCGCTGAATAAGGTTGCTATATTCTATGAGTCGTAAACAAAGTCAACCTTAATCTAATTTGCTTGTGCTTGTTCTAAACTTCTGAATTTGTGTTGCTAATTTTTTGCATTCTATGCAATTCAGTTTGGATGTAATGTTTTGTTATAACGGTTTTGTAATTGTTTTTTTTTAATTTAAATTCCCCGTCGACCGAATCAATGCCTTGCAACATCTAGGTAGGCTATGTCTATCTTTGCAAATAAATACACAATTTATTTGCGCTTTGTTAGTGCACAACTATCAATGATAAAGTCTTTCATAGAACCAAGCGCATATTCCTTCTTTATTAGAAGATACTTCTATGAGGAAACTGTTTTCCTTTCAAAAAAATACTGAAAATCAATCTTTGAGCCCAGTTTAACAACTATGAGTCTATATCTGCTTCTTTTAACATTCAATTAAACTGACATAATTTCATAATAAATTGCAATAAATTATAATATTTCCAGAAAATTATAGAAATAAGAGATTGTTATTTTAATTTTCGTAAGTATGACAATGATTAATTTTCAGTTCAATTGTTCATTTTCGAATTTTGAAAGATTTTTCTGAACAAAAAATAAAGTTCAGAAATTATATTACCTGAAAAAATATTCCACGCTCTCAAAAAATCTTATTCTGTATTGTTATTACTCAATTTTAATTTCAACACATTTTAAAGAAGTTTATTTGTATTAGTTCAGAGGGTCGCGGTTTTCCTAGTGGTAGGGTCTCGTCCTTGAGGCCGGAGGTTTCCAGGCTCGAAACACGATTCCCCCGAAGGGCCGCTGTGTATCGAGCCTGTTACACGCTAAATCATACGTAATGGCCAAACGTCCTCCCATTGGTGTGGAAGTTTGGAGAGGGGGTGCCAGCTCAGGTGTCGTTCTTCGTCATCTGACCGTGGTTCAAAATTACGTGATCCGTCCCAAAATAGCCCTCGTGTTGCTTCAAAACGGGACGTTAATATAACTAAACTAAACTTGTATTAGTTCAGTAAATGTCTATCACTCGGAAATGTTTTTAAGTAGAAATCTGTGCTGGCGACATTTGTTTGAATAATGTGAACCTTCCAAGCGCTTTCTGGAAAGGTGTCCCGAATGTTCCACATGAAGCAGGAAAAAAATGCCGCAAAGGGTATAACATCACTTGCGTCTCTAATTAGTTTGTGGAGGCTGATATCTAAAAGTGCCAATGAAAGAATAGGAACTTTTCCCCAAACGTCTTTAGTAAAGGAACAAATATTTTATTATTGATAGAATATACAATATGCAGCTATTGATGACGCGAGATTATTTGAAATAAATGCTGTGAGAACAGGACTTCAAAAGACTTATACTCTGCGCATGATTATTTTTCAATTATTACTCAAGTGCCTTCAAAGAATAAAAGCTTCCTATTTGTTTCTTTTATTTACCAGAATTGCGACACGAAATATTTAGGTTGCTGACAAAAAGTTCCAATTTTGTGTCAGACGTAATAGATTATGAGATATAGTTCAAGACGATGCCTTCAAAAAGCATACAAGATCAACTTTACAATAAATTAATTAATTATTAAGTTACCACACTTGATAAATTTAATATGGTAATTATAAATTACGACAGCAAAATAAAATGAGATTCAAACATCCGGCCAAAAAAATTGAGGTATTTTCTTAATCTTTCTTAAAACATAACGAATGGCATATGGTTAACAGTTTCTTCTAACTCTTTCTCAGATTATTGCTGTAACGCAAAAAAATATGAATAGCTGTTTTGAAATTAACATACAGAGGTGCGCTTTCTCTGTATTTATGAAATTAAAACCCAATTCTCCTTTCTTTGAAGCTAGTGATTTATGTTGGTTTACAAATGTACGTTGATGTTTTCTATCGTTATCCGTGTAACACCTTTTGTAATCTGCTCCACCCATTTCGATTATTAAGACATTACAGTTGTAACATGTTCTTGATGAGTGTTTATTAAATCTTTTGTTACTGAAGTTGGAATTTAGTTCAGTTTAACGTGCCGATTTGAAGCAATGAAGGGCCATTTTAGGAGTAAACACGTCATTTTGAGTCACGGTCAGAGGATGCCGCCTGGGCGAGCAGCCCCTCTCCAAGCATCAGCAACGCACCAGCTAGAGGGCGCTTGGTCCTCTACATATGATTTAACGTTCAACAGGACCACTCACACGGCAAAGGAGCAGTGAAATTGGAGTTTCGAGCCTAAATCCCTCCGTCTCGAAGTCGAGACTTTGCCACTATGCCACCGCCATCCTATTTTTGCAACTGATATTGAAGAATATAGGGGAATTTCGCACAAGGGAAGTTTTGGAAACCATTCTAGATTTTAACCGCGCAGGTTTAACAATCAAGAAGAAGAAGAGTAAATGTCCAAAAGTTATAGCACCCAATAAAATGAAACAAGTATGTCTTGCAACATCAGCTGAGAGAGAGAAACTTTTAACAGTATTAAGTGTAATTAATGCATTAGGAAATTATATTCCGCCTTTTTTCGCGTTTCCTAGGAAGAAAATGAGCCCAGCTTTATTATTTGGAGCTCCTGGAGGATCAGATGGAGTGGCGCATGCGTCTGGTTTTATGACTGAGGAAATGTTCGTGATCTTTCTACAGCATTTTGTCAAATTTTCAAAGTGCTCGGTCGAGAAAATGTGCTGTTACTTATGGATAATCACAATAATCACCTTTCTCTAACAGCAATTTATTGTCGCCAAACAAATGGAATTGTTATGTTAAACTTTCCGCCTTACTGTTCCCACATATTGCAAGCATTGGATGTTGCAGTTTATTCACAATTTAAAAATTACTACAATAATTATTGTGTAAATCGAATAACCATTTAAAAACCAGGGGTGCCATTTACAATTTATAATATTGCCCAGCTTATTGGAAAAACCTTTCTTCAAGCATTGACTATGACCAACATAACAAGTCCCTTTAAAATTATAGGAATTTTGCCTTTTAATGCTAATAACTCCACTGACACTGATTTCATATGTTCATCAGTGAGTGATAGAACGAACTCAGATGATGAAGAGAAGCAGCATATAAATACAGATGTTGTAAGCCCTTCAATTAGCTCAGAAAAGGAAATAATCAATAATATAACTTCATTACCAGATTTTTCAAATTCAAAATCCTTTGCTGTTACACCTGGGGATATCTTGTCATATCGAAAAGCACGGGAACAAAAAATTACTAACAGAGATTACGAGAAAAGAAAAACTGTAATTGTCACTTATGAAATTAATAAAATCAAAATTGAACAAAAGGACAAAGAGCGCGAAGAGGAAAAAAAGGCAGAAACAAGAAAAATCGACATTAAAAGCAAAAAAAAAAAACTGAAGAACAATAAGAAGAAATAGACGAAAGTTTAAAAATAAGTTTAAAATCGTCATTTCATTTTCATAATTACGAATTATATTACTTGACATATATTATTAGTTCCAAATTTTGCGAACTCATCGTATTTACACAATATAAATTAATTCAGAAACTTATATTTGCTCAAAAGAAAATAAATAAATAATAATATTTTTCTGTGTTTAACCTGGCATTTTTCTTGTGTTTAAACTGTATTATTCTGGGTCGAATCTACCATGAGTTAAGGCATTCATACTATACGGTCAAATATCCCTAACCATAGGGCCAAGTGTCCCTAGTTTAGGGAGACTTGACCCTAGTCGATTTTATAAAATTTAATTATTTTATGATGAAATGAGATATCAGTTCAGCATAAATACATTAACTCTTCTAAGAAACAAGTATTTTTAAGATGATAAAAATTAAAATATTTGAGAAATATAACAAAAAGTTAAAGTAGGGTAAAGTATCCCTAGCTTCCCCTACGCCTGAGCATCTCTTTACGAGTAGTTAGTTCTGTGAAAAGTAGAAATCTCGCCCCCGACAAACAAAAAAATTAAAGGATCTATTCTTTAAGTTTTACCATTTTCTTTTTGAGTGCTAAATACTTACACGTCTCTGCTTTAATCAAATTTCACAAATTTGCATTTAAGTGTCTGTTTTTGTCAGTTTTAACTCGGGAGGACGCGCACCGGGCATATCAGGCCCGGATGCTACAAGAATTTAGTACAGAAAATCAACCCTTCGGTGAAACAGTTCAGATTCACAGTAGCTGCATTCAAGCTAATTTATTTTCTGACGACAGGCATTTCAATAATGAACTTCTTTTCTTATCCAAGAAAACAAACATAGGCTCGGGCTTCGGAATCCCGATGAGCGCGCTCGCCTACCTTTGTAGGATTGCAGTGGTTTACAGATAAACCGAGACAATTTATCGCTATTTGAAAAATCAATATGAAATGGAAAGATTAGAAAAGTTTTAACTAAACTAGCAACTAATTTATAATCGATTAATGGAGAAAATTAAGATATTGTTGAAGAATAGATACAATCGAATTCTAAAGAGGACAGTGACTTGGATATTTGTGAATTCATAGATTTTATGAAAGAAAGCTTGAATTTAAAAAAAGTTAAAAAGCAGAAACTGGTAAGAAAAGAAACCTGGAATTATTAAATAGTGTGATAAAGAACCACGCTAAAATGTAAGAACTTTTACGCCCATCATCGTCATAAAACTGAAGTTGGTGAAACAGAAGTTGTAACATTGGCTCCAAATTCTTGCACATGCTTATCGATAAGACAATACTATCAATTATTTTGCAGTGCATCATTACATATAACCAGGCGATTTCTGGTAATTTTAAATGGGAAAGCCGCACAATGATTCTTCCTCGGAAGCATAAGCATTCATCAGTCTTATTTATTTCAATGTATTCCCCAGAAGAGATTTATCTGAAAATTATTTTTTTTATGTTTTATACAGTATTATCCTTAGGAAAATCTCTTTCATGCACCATTCCTTGATGAAGCCATAAAATTATGTGAAGCAAAAACCTAAGAGATTGAAATTACAAATTGAATAATTTATATGTTGAAAACATAATTGAATGACATCATCGTTACAATTTTCATCGTTACAGTTAATACAAACATAATATACTGTTTCGCCAGTAATACACAATTCATGTACCAGAAGAAGCATTCCCTCTATCCGATTTTCTAACATAATGGCGAACCATCTTAGCAGGTAGCCCTACAAGAGAAACGAAGTAGCATGATGTGATTATCACTAAAAATTCTTCCATATTATTATATTTAAGACAGATAAATAATAATATTAACATAATAATATAAATATAATATTAATATAATAATATAAATAATAATATTATTTTAAATAACACAGTTGTGTAATTTTTCCTATTGTAGGTTATTATGGGGTCTCCGGGAACTGTGGGCCCGGAACCTCCAACGAACTCGCCAAAAGCTAGAAGAGAAGGAGCCGCGACGTTATCTTAAGTCGTAAATTACACCCTGGCATACGCAAAGGCACACGCGTCGAACCTCCCGGGCGCGGCTACATGTTAACTTGCCTACAAAGTAACCTTTGATGTTCAGCCCTCTGCGAATGATGAGAAGAGAAAAGGAGGCGGTGGGTCGCTGTTGGTGACCGCGGTTAACCATCCGACAAATTACTAACAACGTAACTTTTCGGCCACGCCTCAGAGAGGTTGGACGAAGGGTTTTTTAAGTTGGGAGTTTGGAAGAAGAAGGGGAGACGGAGACTTGAGTTGAGAGTCCATTGATTTCGGATCTCGATTCTCGAGATCGGCGAAGATTGGAAGTCAGGTCTCAGCTAGAGATCCTGCACTTGTACGGGCGCCTAGTCCCGTGAAAACCGAAAGCCAAACCTTGGCTGGATAGCTCTTAGGAGATCTGGAAAAGCATCCGAGAATTCCTTGAGAATTGCTCAGAATTAGTGACCGTGACATACCTCACTGCCTATTACCTACCTTGGTAATTCACGTAACTCTTTGGTTGTTACTTCGACTATTTGAGCAGTAGAATCCCTCAGATTTCTATTTCCGGCCATCGGATTTTGAACTCGCCCTGAGTTAAACTTTTGACTGAACTTTATCAGTTTCCTAAATCGATTGCTAATCGATCACTTACGAGTAGACTCACACTTATAACTGCGATTGCATCCAGTTATGAACTTCTGACTTTGACTCTCGATATCTCATCCGGAGTTAGGCAGATTATTTGAATATTTTTCAATTCTGTAAATTTTCTTGTAAAAAGTCAATTAATCAAGAAACTTAATTAAAATTAATATACTGTATTGCTGTGTCTTGTGATATCTGATCAGACCCCAGTTTCACTGGTCTAAGACCCTACATTATACATTTTTACTCAACAAGAAATGATGTACAATTTTTAAATTCATCTCAAAATAATAACAGCGCATTTTGTTGCGCAATTATAATTGAGATGGAATAAGCTTGGATTTTCTTAACAATTATCTTGCATTTTAAATTTGGTGCATATCCCATAAATTCAGATATATTTGTATACCGCACATAATGAAAAACTGTGTAGCAGCGTCATTTACTTTTACAGCATCATTGAATCATTATAGTTATTCATAATAGACATGCCAAATATTAATTAAAGGAAAATTTTAAAATCTTTTAAAAATATTACTAAAACTGAAATAAAATTCTATATGCATTTCATTTAAAATATTTTAGCATGATTATTGTCTTTTAACAACAATGGAATATTAGATATGATTTCATTTCACAAATTTTGACCATCATCAATACCTTCTTCCTTTGAAAATAAAAGAAATTAAAAAGAATAATTATACATGAAATTATATAATTCAATTGATTTCGAGACTTCATGCGTTAGAATTAGGCTTCGGAGATACTACGTGGCAAGTTCGTTCTCCATTTCCACAGGGTCAACTTTCTACGGGGCAAGTTGGACAGCCGGCCGAACGTGCCCCATGCGAAGTGGCTCAACTTAAGCCATGTCGACATTTTTGTTTCCGATGGGTGTATGAATTTACTTGAAAGTATTTCAGTAAACAAACATGTTCTAGAGTAACTATGAACAATTAACAATTATCTTGCATTTGTATATCTTTCAGTATATTATTTTTAAAAATGGAAATTGTAATATACAAACATAGAAAAACATGATTATTTATAAGGAATGAAAGTTACTCACCTTGGCAACAGGAATGGCGCTACCGTTTGCCCGACAGGGGGGGGGGGCTATTTGCCCGACAGGGTACCCGTTCTCCCCAACAGGACGGCTCGACCTGCTGTATGGCAGGACGAATGTAATGAAATTGGTCTCAAATTTTCGCCTATTATTATTTATCAACTACGGTTGAACACCCCGTACAAAGATTTTCCCCGACGGAATACAAAAATTTTCCCCCTTGGGGGGCACAGCATCACCGATGGGGAGGACCTAGCCCCCCTCTGGCTTCACCCCTGCTTGGCAAAAATTTGAAAATTCCAGCTAGTTCTTTAGAAGACGCTGCTTTTTCAGTGACCTTTACGGGAAAGAAGAGAGAAGAGATGGCACATACTTGACTGGAGTAACAACGCTATCTATCGGAAAATATTTAAAATATCGCGACTGATCCAACGTGCCCCAATGCCCAACTAGCCCCGGTATAACCTGCTTCGAACCATTGTCAGATGATCGGGGCATTGTCTGAGTCGGAAATTCTTCTCTTTCCAACGTTCCACTGTTTGAGTTCTGACGCATTTAACTTTCGCCAGACTTGTATTCGACGAGGATCTTCCCGGAATAGTCTTGAACCCCAGATCTTAGACACTGCCACGTTGCCACCGCGGCCTACTGGAGACTGAGTATGACTGCGGTATATTTCAAGCGATGTGTTTTACTCATGTGCGTCGGACAGATAAGATGATAATGAATTGAAGCAGTTCAACGTGTCTTTAATTTTTCTGTTTGTTGCACTATCTTTAATTCTGCCTCAATGATTAAGTTAAACTATAAATGATTTATTTATGAAATTCATTTATAATGAAGAAAGGAATTTAAAATGACATCACAAAATATGTTCAAACAAATATTGAAATCATTTTCATAGAGTTTTTGAAACAAAGCTGCTGTAATTTGATTAACAATTTCATGAATCTTGCGTTAATAACCAGTTTTTGCTTTAAAACAAAAAAAAATAAGTATTGATTTTAAATCTTATATATAATTGCGATTTCGCTGCTGTTCATAAAATACAAACCACATTCATCTTCCTCTCAAACTTTTAATTTGTGTTGCCACAAATACTGTGACAGACTTCACACATATTGCAATGATTCTCGCATTTTGAACTCACTATTTGTATACCAGAGGCACAGTTCTTGATACATTTTTTCGATGACCATTTTCAAATTTTTCATCATTACAAACTGGTGAAAATACTGAATATCACAAAAATAGATTTTGCTATCTTTTTAAAGAGGTTTGCAGTGAGCCATTGGAAATTCAACTTCTCTTTGCACCGAAATGTTTTGTCTTTTATCACCATGTTTGTAACATTTGTCCCTCATCCTCAAATATTTGATTTGCGTGATAAGCATGGTGATTTGAAAAGAGAGGAGACATGAAAACGCATCATTAATTGAGGTCTAAAAGGAATAAAGACCTTGCCTTGTAAATATTTGACAAAAAAATGGAAAGCGCATTTTTCAATACCTACTATTAGTTCACACTCTCCCTATATATATTTATATATCTTGTTCAAATTTTCAATCGTTAATAAAATATTTTTTATTCATCCACTCAAGTTCAAAAACATTTTGTTAAGCTTGTAGTGGATGACACTTGTCGCTAATACAGTTTTTTCAAATATTAATTCATTAATTAAATTTAATTAATTAATTTTAGTTTTATATGGGAGAAAAATTTTCTCTTATATAAGATATTTAGCAGGATATAAATTTAAGACTAAATACTGTCAGTGACGAAGCGTGTAGATCGCTGACCTAAGTGGGAATTGACTTTAATTTTTTTTTTGTATTACTTGTTTTTATACTAAAATCCCTTTTACAAAAGGAAATCATAGTTATTACTCAATCGTTACATATTGGTTATTATTTAATTTATATCGTCATCCCCTTTGAATTTTAAAAACTGCAAATGCTCTCAAATGATATGTTTTTCCATGGTAGAATAGAAGAAAAACTTCGCGAACAAATTTGACCATATGAATTTACGGTAGATATGAAAAATCATATAATGAGAGCAATTTAACTGGCAAAGGAGATTCACAAAGTAAGTGACAATAAATTCTAAAAGGAACTATTAATTATTAATAAAGTGCGTAATGTACCATATTGGATAAGCCTTTCTTCGAGATATTAGTAATAAACCGAAATCTCAGCTAAGAATAATAGTTTAAAGAGGCTTCTGCAGATGAGGGCCCGCACCAATCCCCATTCAATTTATCCCTCTTTAAAGGTTTGATTTAAAATACGTTTTGAGTATATTACATTTCTAAAGTCATCATGTTAGTAGGTGCCTCCTCGATTTATCCGGGTTAAGGTAGAGTTAAAACTTCTATTCACCGAAACTCTCAAGATTATTTTTTGATATGTTATTATCTTTAGGTCAGATGGCTTCTGCACTAGTTTATATTTTAGATTTTACAAAATTTGAAAGACAGAAATAAAATTTTGCAACTCCGAATTTTTATTTAATTACAGATGTGCTTGCAAATATGAGTAAAGACATTAGTTCTCGACGCTTGCGGCAATAAAAATACGTGTATTTTCTTCAAGGAAAAACTTCTCAGAAATGAGTACATACAGCGGAAATTAATAATCACGCAGCATATATTTAAGACCTGCTATTTCACAGTTATCAAGATGCCGCATTATAACCCGTACAATAAAGTAATCTTCTCAAGAATTCTCTTCCCTAAAATATCATGAATAAGTTTCTGGGTATCCCACGAACAAGAATTTGACTTCTCAGATCCTAAATGCTGGGAAAACATATAAACATTTTTATAATTTTTTTTTCTGCTTCTGATTTTATGCTTCAGAAAGAAATGAGCATATTATTAAATCTACTAAACATGGTTATGTTTTTTTGTTAATTCGGAATTACCTAATTAAAGAATAAATTTTACACTGATGTAAGCATTTTTTTTTCAAAATTTGAATAACGTCTTTGAGTTTGAATTCACATTGTATTCGAAGTTGATTTGAATTCGAATTGGATGAAAATGGAATTATATTTGCCGTTCGATATCTGTAAACTGAGGAATTCTGATATAAAGGATTTGGAAATTTTAAAGAAAATAATACTGCCGAAATCGAAATATTCAATTTGGTCTGCCAGAAGAGAAGCGCGTGCTTTGCTGAAAAGTTGAAGAAAACGGCGTAGTTGAGTTTTGAAATTTGAAATAATTATGTTCGCTGATTCGTTTGTGAAAAAAAGGGCTTCTAAATTTACAATGTACCCTGGAAAGGCTGAAAAAGTTTTGCATACATTTCCTGCATTGAATCAGATCGTTTACCGAAATTATTCTACCACTTAGAATTGCAACAGAAGCACTTTTTATAAGAAAGTGCAGACTGCTCTCTCTGCCAGTAGCTTTTGGAACATATTGGAATTTTTCATGAAATGGTGCCCCGAAAGCGGGATCGCTTACATTTTTGAAACTGGTTTGCTTTCAGTTAAATTGTAAATACAGATAGTTGAGTAAAATAAAAATAAATGTCCGAAAATGATGTCCCGCAAATGAAGTTAGAATATTTTTAGCACTAGATTATCCCCTTATTGGTCGGATTTTTTTTACGTAATTGCGACCCAAAAGAAAGCATTTATTTAATTTCAGAATATACAAATTGATTATGTTTTCCATCCAAAGTGGGAAATCTCACCGCGAGAACTTGAAGAAAGTAGGACTATTTCCACCATCTCTTACCAATATTCAGAAATACAAAAATTATCTCGGAATATAACGAGAAGTGTAAGTAGCGACGAATTCACTTCCAACAATGTAATTTCTTTCTTCGTCGCTGGTAAAATGATAATATGACATTAATTTTTTAAATAATGCTTAAAAAATTTATTTAAATTAAACTCTTGTTTATAATGATGATAATACGTTAAAGTGAATTTCATCTCCAGCAGAATATGAAAACCATTTTAGGTCAACATTCATTTGCTTACAAATAAATTCATGAAAAAGCTCCCAAAATACGTAAAATGTATTAAAGTTTGCTCCGGAAATTCTTTCGGAATTTAAGGTTTGGTTTTCAAGAGGAAAAAAGGTATTGATAACATTGAGTAAAATACTGCTTACCTTTTATTGCATAAAATCAAGTTGAAGCTGTTCTCTTGACCTGCACTTTAAACACAAACAAAAATGCCTTTTAAGAAAGTAATTAATTTCTCACTTCTAACCTTGGCATTTGTCGGAATTTTACCTAGAAATTATTGCACCCATACCAGCAGCGAGGTTCCGAAGCACTTCTGGAGTCATTATCTCTTTGTGGAGTCGTGCTTCTAATGGCTAAAATTTCCAAGTATCAAAGCTATTGAAGGAGCTGAGACAGAATTTTTTAGATGAGATCTGCAGTTTGTAATCGGTTCCACTGCCTATATACCAGCCACTACTTAGATTCAATTATCATCACTGCAACAGTCGACCGACATCCGATTGAGACTGACCAGTTTCAAGACTACAGACAGCTGTCTTTTATAAAATTCAATACTTTTTCATCTTTGTTTGAAACTGCTGTACAATGTTACTGTATTCTATGGGTCGTAAACAAAGCCAACCTTAATCTAATTTGCTTTGTCATTTGACCTTGTTCAATACTTTTGTATTCTTGTTGTTGCGTTTTTGCCATCTTCGTAATTCAGATCGGATGTAATGTTCTATTTTTATCGGTATTGTGCATTTGTTTTCTTTCTAATTTAAATTTCCCGTCGACCAAATCTGTGTCTTAAATCTTCTGGGTAGGCTGTGTCAGCGTCAACAAATAAATAAACAATTTATTTTGTTGTGCAACAATAGCAATGATCGGATCTTTCACAAAACTAAGAGCATATTCCTTTCTTTTCTGGAAAAGAAACTTGTACGAGGCAACTGCATTCCTTTTCATAAAAAAAGTTAAAATGAATCTATAATCCAGGTTTCACAAATATGCACATGTATACTTTTTTATTTTATCATTCTAGATTTCATAAAAATTACAGAAATAACAATCTGTTATATGAATTTCCGTAAATATGTCGATGATTAATTCTCAGTTCCCTTGGTCATTTTCGAACTTCTAATTTTTTTTAATGGAGAAAACGGTACATACATTTTGGTACCGGGAAAATATTTCAGGCTTTCAAAAAAATATTTTTCTATATTATTATTGCTCCCTTTTAACATGAACACATCTTTAATTAACTTTTATTGTATAAAAGGTTTCTGAAATTATTTTCTGCTACCACTCAGAACTTCAGCGAAAATGTTTTTTAAGACGATTGTAAAAACTGTGCTGGCGAAGTTCGGAAGATATATAGAAGGTTTTTGGAAAGTTGTCCCGAAAGAGCTACCATATTGAATCTGATAAAAAATATTTTTGACGCAACTTGTTTAATATCACCCCCGACCCTAATTAATATGTAACTGCTCAAATATAATTTGCCAACAAAATTTTAACATTTTTCCCAAACGGCTTCAGTATAGGAATGCATATTTTATTATTGATATAATGCGCATTAAACATTGACACGGATAAAACAAAGGATGTGAGAATAGGCCTTTTAAAGACTTATGTTCTAAGCAGAATGTTTTTTCAGTGATCACTCAAATGCCTGCCCAAAATAAAAGATTTATATTTCTTTCTATGATTTACCAGAAAAAATGAAACTGGGGCCGATTAATTAGAAATTGCTGAAGAAGTTCAATTGTTCGTTCGATGCAAAAGATTATGGGAAATAGTTCAAAAAAATGCCTTCGAAGATCAGACAACTTCACAAATTATTAAAATACTTCTTAGTTGCCCCGCTTGATAATTTAAAAATAAGAATTATAAATGACGACAGGAAAATAAAATGAGGTCAAAAAATTTGGACATACAATACTGAAATATTTTCTTAATTTTTTAAAATAAAGTTGATAACATATGATTAAATATTTGATAAATCTTTTGTTCAGAAAAAGGTATTGCTACAACCCTAAAATATTTTCAATATTTGTTTAATATTAATATAAATCGGTGCACTTCCTGTGGTTTCAATGAAACTGTAACCGCATTAATTTGTCTTATAAACTAGTGATGCATCACCTATTGCAATATCTCTATATACAAATGTGAGCCTTGTCACAGAACTTAAAAATAATTTGCATAAATTTTTAGAGTCAGCAGCAGTGATTGCATTTTCGTACATTCCACAAGATTTACAAAAATGAATCCCACTAAAAGAAGAGTAAATGAAAATTCGTAAATTTTGTTTTCTCTTGATATCGGTCATAAACTGATAATAATTAGTTACCTAGGAAAAATATTTTTTTATCACTAGCTTGATACACTATATGCCCAAAAGTATCCGGACACTTGCAGATTTTCACACTTTTTTGAATTTCTCCGGAATGGTCAAACTGGCTGCCTTTAAACTTTGTAAATGTAAAGAATATTCAATAACTCACATTTTACATTGAAGATTCGGTCCTGAGGACAATTAGGGGACCGTCTACAAACTGATGAAGACAAAAAAGTTTTTGGCCGACCCCTCTTCACAGAATACTGATAACAAGATGAAACTTTTAGAAATGGTAATGTTTAATATGCATAATATTTACAGGAATTTTCGTAAACTCAGCTCAAATATTTGGGAAGAGCTCCTGTCGAATAGAAGCTAAAAGATGAAGGGTTGTACACAAATAGATATTTTTTAAACTTGTATCTTTAAATAGTTGTATTGAATTGTATAGTGGTTAGAATTTGCTGCATACCCATGAACACATCTAATATTCGTAACGAATATAAAATAGATATGTAGAATTATTCGAGTATTATTAGTAGAGATAAAGAATATATCATTTAGATTTTGTAATATTTTGTAATACGAATACAGTTGGATGTGTGCACATTTTTTTATCATGACAAATGCTTTAAAGCTTAACGAGTTCTGAAAAGTACTTCGTAGAGTATCAGGAGTTATTTCAGGAATTGCTTGAATGATATTATCTCCCACTTATCCACAGATTCAATTTTTTTCTTTCTAAACATTTCTGAATGAATTCTCAACTAATTTAATGAAAAATCAAAGAAAAAATTCTTCAGGTTTCTTGGATCCATCCAATTTGGCCTCCTCTTCCGATGCAACATCATAGAAATGCCTCATTCAATAAATCTGGCAGTAACAATATAATGATAGTACGATGAAATACCATCCTGTTCTAACAAGAAGCCCGACGGAATTCGCGGAGAACAAACGTTTTCAGCATATAAGGTCTCAAAACTGTGCACTCCATGATTTTCGCTTTATGGCGGATCCCCGACTTTTGAACGCATGCGTGGTTGAACTACCAACACCAAGAAGGTCTTGGAGTGTATTTCAATCTACCGAGCGGCAGTCTATTATATTCTAATGCGTAGTTATGCAATTGTATGGCAATGCTTAAAGATAATCTAACCCGGTCACCCTCTTTATGTGATTTAATAATCTGGAAAGTAAGCTGCCGTCCAAGTGTTCATTTTCATGATAAATCCAAATTACCAAATCAATGAGCAAGTAACATCAAAAATTGATTTCAATCTATCAGATCAACTCTTCAATTTCTCTCTTTATCCTTCTTTTTTGACATAATTTGAAACTATAGAAAAAAGAAGTTTAGAAAAAAATTCCCCTACTAAAATTCCTTAATATTCAACACATAAAATTTTACTGAAACGGGAGGAAGGACAGCATTATAGATATAAATTTATATTCAAAGATTAACTTATGTTACTGAAAAACTGTTTATCAAATAAATTTTATCATATGATCAATAATATATCTTTAGACGTTATTTTATGAGAATGATAAGAGAAAAATTATTTACATTTGTTTACTTACCATATGTGGAGATTCTCTTTCGCATCTGACTTTATTTATTGCTTCTAGTTTAACTTTCTCAACTAAGGTAGCTTTGAAATTACTTGAAAAAACTGTAAACTGGAAAATGCAATTTTTGAAGATAATAATCAACGAAATAAATCTCATAACCATCTACTCTATCTAACCTACATAAAATCTGAGAGCTTCCAATCCATTGCTGTCAAGTCTTCTTTAACAATATCTGATTCAAAGATTCCTAGCACTTTCCTTCTGCTTAATCTAAAAAAATGAAAAAAATTCCCCTTATATTAGAATGCATGCAAGTAACCCCTCTACGGTGTCTCTAAAATAAATTTAAAAAAATCATTGCTCCTCCGTGTTTTTCATTTTTTTTGTTCCTAATAGAGACTACATGAAGTTTGAGCCCTCTAAGTTAGGAGTAGGGTTTGCCTGAAAGCCCTAAAATTGAAAAAAAAGGCTCTTAAATTGTAAAATATAAGAATTCTTTAAATAAATTTTTCATGGTAAATAATGTTTTCAAACTGGTATATAGTTGTTCCTGTGGGCATATTTACTTAGAATATAATCACAAATAATTTGATCTGTAAGTGTCAAATAATCTCATGTTATTATTTTAACTACTTTCAATTTCTTTCAAAACTGTCTTCTTCATAAAATGAGTTTTTTCGTACCTTCTTCAATAGACTGAAGTATATTTTGAGTCTGTTCTTTATTTTTAGTTATCGATTGACTGAAATCTTCCATTAGTTTTGCCTCTCGTTCGGTTGTGTCATTTAATACTTTTAAGTTCTTAAAAATGTCTAATTTCTTTAAACCTGAAATCTTCTTCCCAGGCCCGAGGATTGTTACTCAAATAGGCCCCATCTTGATTCAACAGATGAAAAATTAACCATGATTTCGGTCAACCAATTGATGCAGTTTTGTGGTATGACTTAAAACAAGGAAACGGGAAAAGATTGTTAAGTGATTTTTTTAATTAACTTTGTTTTTCCTTAAGAGCAGAGTGCTTTAGTTGTCTATAAAAAAATGAAGAAACATTGCTACCCGGTATTTTTCCTATTCCGTTTGGTCTGAACAGAGAGTATATGAAGTTTCATTAATCTAAGTTAAAAGTAGGGTTTGCCTGTAAAGACACACACATTGAAAAAATCTTAACTCGTAAAATGTTTAATTTTTTTCAAAAAACATTCATGGTCCCTAAGGTGTTAAAACTTGTTTATATTTAATTCTGTGGACATTATTACTTAGAATATAATCACAAATATATATTAAATATACCCTTTGTTACTCAAGATTTGAGGGAAAAAAGCATAAATTTATGAAACTCTGCACAAATTCTGCGTTTTTGCTTTTTGGAAGCACCATAAAACAGTTATTGTATGTTAACAATCTATCCTATTAAAATTCGAAGGTAAACAAACGTATGTATGTATGTCCTTCTATCTTCTCACGAACCGCCGAACGGAGAAGCGCGCGGAAAGTACCAAAAGATGGGGAATAATTCAAGGAATCCATTTCGGCCATTTAAATATCGAAATTTTAATTAGTGAAAAAGATATTAATTAAAAACTAATTTACAACAATAATTGTCATTGTTTCGGATACTTTATAACAATACTTTTCATTGTTACAGAGCAATTTAAAATTTATTTTATTGCTGAAGTCGTTTACTTTAAAGAACATTGTTACAACAACAATAAAAAAGTGACGCTGACAGAAATAAAAAAAATGTATTGTTGCAATATGGGAACCTGAACAATGCAACAAGTCAATGTGGATAGAGTTTTGTTTGGGTTTTGGTAATTGATATAAAGAAACAGGGAAAATTAAATCGCTCATATAGGGTTTTTACTAAAACTATTGTTTTCTATGAGGTTTCACTTTTAGATTTCATGTACTCAGTGCATCTTGCTTCATGTGCATATAAACTGGAGGCGGGCATATGAAAAAATACGGATTCCGATCAACGCTGGGTTATCTCATTCCTTCCGTACTAAAGTCAGACAAAAAATAATTCCGGAATCGTAATTTTACAAAATAAAGATTATTTTTGCGATTTTTTAAAAGTATATTTTGAAGCCTTTACGTGGACGGAATGATTGAACCGCTCTTTTCTCCTTATTTATTTAGGAGAGATTGTTGTCCATGTGTCACATGACCTCACTTTTTCTCTCCGTCAAGGAATGACGCATTATTCGAGATAGCCCGTGCAA
Organism: Araneus ventricosus; assembly: GCA_013235015.1. Lineage (NCBI taxonomy): Eukaryota > Metazoa > Arthropoda > Arachnida > Araneae > Araneidae > Araneus > Araneus ventricosus. The sequence goes on along the minus strand of BGPR01014328.1, from coordinate 14,797 downwards.
CGCCGGGTCAAGTAGCTAGTAACAACTTAAAAATTGACTAAATTATTAAAACAGGATATAAAAATGAATGAAATAAGTTAATCTCTACCAATTTATTTGACAGCTTAACTCATAACATTTAGAAAAAGATTAAATGCTCGCAATAGTTAATTGTCCAAATAACTTATAAAAATGTCACTATCTGTCAAATAATCTCATGTAATCACTTTAACTACTTAAAATCTCAATCAAAACTCACTTCTTAAAGGGAGTTTTCTCCTACTTTCTTCAATAAACTGAAGTAGATTTTGAATCTGTTCTTCATTTTTGGTTATCGATTGACTGAAATCTTCTATTAGTGACATTTAGTATCTTAAAGTTCTGGATGCAAGCTTTCCTTTCTTTGAACCTGAACTCTTTCTCCCGGGCCCGAGGATTTCTTTTCAACTTGCCTGCATCTTAGTTCTACAGATGAAATATTAACCATGACGTCGGTCCAAGCAATTGATCCAGTTTTGTGGCATGGTTTAAAGCAGGAAAAACGGGGACAACTGTACTACATTATTTTTCCTTAACTTTGTATTTCATTAAGGGTGCTCCAATCTTCTTTTCAGAGTTTGACACTTTCTTAGAAAAAAGAGAAAATGTCACTGCTTCTTCTGTATCATTACCACAAATATTTACTGAAAGTTAAAAGGCCAACTCTGGCAACCCTATGTTCGTATTTCTTATACATGTTTCGGGGACTCCCGTAGCATCAGCAAATACAGCATTTTGGGCATTATCAACCAAATCTTAGAAAAACAAACGTTTGTTAAAACATATTTTAAGTAGTGTTTGGATTTTACTATTGTGAAATTAGAGTTTTTAATAAAAGTATACATCTTTGCTGAGTAAAAGATTGAATACATTCACCTGGTTTGTGAAATGTCTTAGAGTTTTGGCATAAAACTCCCGATGGGAGTTTCTCTCAGTACTATTATAACAATCTCGACAATTTCCATGTATTCACAGACTGCAGAGAATCTGTCACAGTCCCTGAACGTGCATAAGAAAAAGGACCCTAGGGTTGCCCGAGCTTTAACTTTCAGTAGGCATTTGAGCTATTCGTCAGCATTATGTATTTTCTTTACTTTCTAAAATTCCGTCAGACTCAGAAAAGAAGATTGATCTCTAAACAATGCATGGAATTGAAAGCACAACGTTTTGAAAACTAATAGGGGACAATTGTATCCAACGCGACTAAAGGAGGGTTAATATGTCGCCAAATGGAGCTAGTTTCATTAGAAATGGTCAGGACGATCTTGCCTATAGAGGGCACTGACAGGCGAGGGCACCTTTGGTCCCTACGATCACTCGATACGTCATACATTGCCTTATTTTTGGGGTACTCGAGTCTCGTGTACGAAACACCTGTGGAATCTGCAGCTGGCCTTGCTGCTAGAATTACTGCCCCACACGCCGATTTGCACAAAAAATCCTGGGGTATTAGAGGGAGTCATAAATAGCCCACACTGTCACTTCGAGGGGAGCATTGAAGTTGTCGATCCTGGCATTGAACATTTAAGATAATAAATACGGGGAGGAAACTGCAAATTTATTACTTCTATGCAATTTTTAATATTTATTGCTTTAAATCCGTCTATCATGGTCGGCGTTACGCACCTGTAGCTTTTGTCTACACCCCGTCAAATTATTATGGAACTTCCTCAGCTTGATGATAGGAGAGAGTTACCCTCAACCAGCCGTCACATGCGCATTGAGTGAATGATAGTTGTCGCTTCGTTAATCGGAAACTAAAGGTGCAGGCCTAAGGAGCATCATGGGATAGGGCCCAACCTCTCCCGAAAGAGGTACATTCCGACATCAGAGGGGAGGTAATTCAACTCCACACCATTATAGTGTTATCCGCACACGAAGACAATCAATTATATCCCGCAGCGGAATAATACGTTGTAGATACTTACTAATACGCTCTTCATCAGGTTGACCTTTCTTTTGCGGCTGAGGATAATTGAGAGTCGACGTGTGCTGATAATTCTGCTTACGGATGCAAATGGGTTAAAATTCGGCCTCCATAACATCCACCTATGCGGTTTGAAATGAAGAAAATAAGCGGTTTTCTTGTGGGTTATTTCGAGGTTGGTTTATTTCTTTACCAAATGCTTGCCCTGATATTTACTCAGAAAGTCTCTAATAGGAAATGAAAGGAGATGCAGGAACTGAAAAGTTTTTAAAGAATACTTGTTCACATAGCAAATCGTAATATTTACAAAGTACATTATATTTGCACAAAAAGTTCTTAATAGAGACTGAAACGTGATACGTGTACGGAAATGTTAGAAAAGAACACACGGTTCGTGTAGCAACTCGTTAAAAATATCAGTCACTTACTACATGCCTAATACAGAGAGTTTATATGTTTAGGTGTTGGACTTGAGTCAAATACACCTCTGATTTTGGCATCCTTTCTCATTGATCCAACACACAAATAACACGTTGACGGCACAGATGTACGTATTAATAGATTTCACAATTAGCCTCTAACAAAGAGCGTTCCTTGCCTAACTGAACCTTATTACTATCCGTTGAACACTAGTACTCCTGCTGCTTCTTCTCTTCAATAAATAACCGAGTTTCGATACTTGCGGTGGTGCACGACCTCTGGACTTTCACGCATTCTTAAGACGGACATTTACGGCGACACCGCTTCACGTAATTTCGATCGCGTGGCTCGAAAACCCGTTGTCGATGCAAATATCCGATCAGAACTGGCGTGAAGTTGTCGGAATATCTGGACTTTCATTTTCGTCCATTATCGGTCTGGAGAGCTGAGTCATATAACTGAAATGCAACCGTGGGGAAGGGGAGGCGAGGCTCTCTCTTGCAAGCGAGAGATCCCGTTTCGAAGGTGGGAGGAGTAGGCGCAGTAGTTCTAGTGGACTGAAGTGACCGGTTGTGTGGTCTGCATGTAGCCTTCAAGAACGACCCACCTAAATTTATGGGCTGAAAATTGGAATGGTGTGGAGTGCTGACACGACATTGGAGTGGAGCGGCCTCACCGGGAATGCCCAGCTTTACGCAATGCATCGTAGAAAGGGGAAGAGAAAAGAATGTGCCATTTGGACCTCTCCTCATACTGATGGGGTCTAAAATGGGATCGAGATCTGTAATTCTGGTGTCAAGACCTCATGCCGCATTTGATTTATCTTGCTTGTTGTGATTTTGAGTTATCATGTTCGCTTATACACCGGCAGACAAACCAAAGGTCTGACAACCTGTTGACGCATTTGCTTTGAAATTCGGTGAAGATCTATAGTGTGAGTTATAAAACTAGTTTCTGAATTCCGAAGTACTAGCTTGTCGAGGTTTTATTTGTCGTTTTCAAATTAACACCGACTGACAGAGAGACGTCCAACATTTGGCAGAAATTTCCGGCTTGACAAAAATTTGTATTAATAAATTTATAAATTAAAAAATAATAATGTAAAACAAAACCCATGAAAATAATTTTAAAAAGAGATATAATAAATTATTTATAGAATGTAAAATATATTATCAATTCCAAAACATCAATACAGTTTTTGTCAGACTTATGTAAGCGCTCAAAAAATATTTCTAATGAAAGTAGTAATTATGAAAGAAGAAAAGTAGTAACGTTAATTAAAAATTATTAGTAAAAATATTAATTAAATAAATTTTAATAATGACAAAAAACCAAAGAAAGTTAACTTAGGTCTTGCCAACCGACACCACAAACCACGTTTCAGTTGTGTGTCTGAAAGCCTCTTAAGGAAATGACAGTCGCAAATCTCAGTTATAAGCTGTTTACGATGGGAGGAGGGGCTTGCATTGTCTTCAATGTGCAATTTGTTTTAAAACTCTATTGGAAGTCTAAACCTCTTGCATAATTATCTGACAGATTCTGAATGCTGTATTTTCAGATTTTCAGTAAAGATTCGAATATTTATTAATGTTGTGGCAACAGTTGTAAATTAATTGTGAAAATTTGGTTGTTTTGCCTTATTTAGCAATTGAATTAAACTAGATTTGTTTCATGTTTGTAAAAATATAATTTTCTAATTGATTATGCAATCAATTTCTTTTATGCCAGAGTTTCGAAAATTACAACAATTGTGTACTGTGGATGAAAATAAAACTAATTTAATAATTGCAGAAATTAACTGCCAGCAAGCGGGTCAATTTAATTACTTTTTAGTACCATACACATTGCACCAGCTATCACAATATTTGAGGAAAAATAATTCCCTGAAAATTCCTATCATATTTGCTATAAAGAATTATGAATTAAATACTAGCAAATAAAAGAACATCAGAGTACAAAATCTTCTTTTAGTACTGTGTTTCAGTAATTTTGCAAATCTGATTATTTTGCCTCATTAAACACATTTATTCAACTTGACTTATTTCATGTTTTTAAAGATAGAATTTCGTGATTGATATTTCACATACTTCCTAATGTCCTGAAGATCAGAAATTTTGTTCGCCTGTGTATTGTGGATGACAATGGACTACTCTAGTATTTACATAACTTAATTATAAGTGAATACCTTAAAACTTTAATCCTTTACTCGTGGCACCCCTATTAGTGTATTTGAGAAAGAAAATGTTTTCATCAAATGGATATGATTTAGTAAAAATGCAACTACTGAATTATAATTACATCTTTAATTAAATTAACGCAGTTAATATAATAAAGCCACTTAATTTTATCCCAATACTTTTTGAAATATATAACTTTTAGATTTTTAAAAATAATAGACATTTTGAAAAACAAATTAGTTTTAAAATTAATTTTAAAAATGTTTTTAATTCATGACATTTATTAATAATTTAATCAATTTAATCAGTGTGAATATAATTTGTAAAGATTAATTATGTTCAAGTTTTCCTCCCTCATTATCGATTCTCTAAACAAATTTTGCTTTGAGAAAATTCCCCTTTTAATTTATGCCTCAGTGGAGCTATTGCAGTGGAGCATCATTCAGGTGTATCAAACAAAGTTGGTAAATGTCCTACGTACTAAATTCTAGTTAACAATTGCGGAATATAATCATAAACTATTCAGTGCTGGTTACAAAACGTTGAAACTAAGTATTGGATTTTTAAGAATATGTTATTTTTCTTTTAAATTCGGTTTAAAATTTTGTTCGATGCTCGAAAAAAATGTTTTTAAGTAATTTTAATGGAAACTTAAGTTTTAAATATTTATTGGCATGCGGTGCATTTTTCTTATAATTCAAATAATTTTCTGCATAACTGTGTTTATTGTTGGATATTTTAGGACAAACTTAGTAATTTTGAACCCCCCGGTCAAATGACAAGAACGATATCAGATCTGGCTTTTCTACCATGCCAGGGGGCGTTTCACTGATGTCGTCATATTTAGCTTCCACCCTCAACACATAAATGTCTCATCTTCAGTTTCGAATCTGCAACACTCCTCCTCGATGCTTGGACCTTACCACTAGGCCACTTCGGCCTCAGGATTTGGCACACTGGAAGGAATCATATTTAAAGATATAATGAATACTGGATATTTTTGTTCATGAAAAGATCTGGCTAAACTTTAAAAAGAAATATTCGGTGATTTCAACTGTCAGATTTTATTACTCAAGGTATGGTTAAATAAAATTTTTCGGAAAAGGACAGATGATAAATTTACCACGAGACTCCGTGATGAGTAGTTGCGACAGGGCGTGTGTAAGTGTGTTTCTAGATCGGCGCGTTGAGATGACGTTACCAGCACTGCATAGTTTATGATTATATTCCGCAATTGCGAATCATACTTTGCACAAAACGTTTCGAACCATTGATTCGAAATGTTTTGTGCAAAGTGAATTGAAAAAATGAGCAGTCGATCAATACTTTCATAGAATTCTGTTTGTTGCATTGTTTGTAGTTTCTAAATAATTCGGAGTAATGATGACGGTTGTAACAGAATATGAATCGTTTTCAAAAAGACAGTAATTGCTCAATTATCGTATTAGCAGGTTTGTTTATTCGCTTAAAACTCATAAATATATTATTACGAAATCAATCGGCTTTCCCTAAAGGAACAGTTGGATTTCCTACAGTGAAAACAGATTACTTTGAAAGTTTTATTCTGCATTTCCAAAGTGATTACTACATGTTTTCAAATTTTCTATTTTCATTCGTTTTCCTACCGGTGGGTTACAGTTGAGAACCTAGTGTCTTCAGTAAAAACACACTTGCCGGAAAAAGTCTGCCTACAAACACACAGCTAATTCACACAAACGCGGACTTCCCTTTTATTATTAGTAGAGATAAAGATTATCAGTTAATAACACTCCGTCGGGCGCAACCTGCGCGACAGGCACAGTTTGGCTTTTTGAATGACATTCATACTACTTATTCTAAGACTAAACAAACATTTATTAAAACACTAATAAAAACAACTATTACACTCCGTAAATCTGCGTTCAACCGAACTCATACTCTTCTCTCTTTTTTAAAAAAATCTGACAAATTCAAAGAAAAGTTAATATCTGACTGTTGACACTCATCTGGTATCATACACTGTTATAACAATAAATGAGTTGAAGTCATGCTTTTCTCAGGTATAATATTAAATATGCTTACATTCGACCATCCTGACTTTTCAATTGACCTCAATTGAGCCAAATTTTAGCTTACATTATAACAATAGCAACACAAAAACAAAAAGATAAATACATTCATAATAAAATGAAATATAAAATTAAAAAGTTCTACCTGTCCTACACAAAGTTCTGTAACGCACTGGCTTTACGTACTTTTGTGTCTTTGAATTTCATGTTCATCATCAGAATTTTCACTAGAGTTATCATCGTTTTCTGTCCAGCTTTACAGAGTGTAGTAGTTGTTTTTAACAGTGTTCTAATAAATGTTTGTTTAGTCATAGAAGAATATTATGAATGGCAATCTAAATTGAACAGAAATCAGAAATGGGATAAATTAGTAATCTATGACTGAAGACAATTGGCAATTAAAAAAGATGGAAGGAGTTTTAATTTCAAAGTACGTTACAAAATTGTATAATTCGCTCATCTATAATTACAATAGTGAATCATTATTTTCAAGTTAAAATAAATAAATAAAAAGTGTATTAAGTACAAAAATGTCTATTTTTTCTGGAGCAAGGAAGTGCGACTTAAAAATATTGGCTGAGGAACTTGGGGAAAAAGTCGATGACAGCCATAAATTGAAAGATTAGAAAAAAGATGATTTTAGCGAGCAAAGAGTATGATGAAGAATGCGCCAAGGAATGGTTGAATACGATAATAAATGAAAGAAAAGAAAGAGAAAAAAATGAACGAAAAAATGAAGAAATTCATTAACGTAGGCTTCAGGAAGAAATAGAGGAACACAGGGGAAAGGAAGAATATGGGGAACGGAATCGAAAGTATGAGATGCAAAAAATATTTCTTGGAGCAGAAGGTAGATTTTCAAATTCCGTCGCCAATCAAAATTTAACCAGTACACAAATTAAGCCTAAGTTACAACTTCATCATTTGATGCAAAAATTAAATTCCGACGAAAACGATATAAGGTTATATTTAATTATGTTGAAGATCTGGCCAAACAAGCTGAAATATTAGAAGACACTTGGGTAATTCATTTGCTTGGCTTATTGCCGTATGACGTTGTGCAGTTAATCGTCAGAGAATCAGATGAGATTGCAAGCGATTATAGCTACACAGTACGCTAAAAGTGACCCAAATTTCAAATTTTGTTTTTGCATTTTTCGATGGTCCATAGGGTTGGGAAACTTGACTCCAGATTTTAGATCTGGTATCGCAATAGCTTTAAAGATATTTGAAGTTTTCTGAGTGTTGTGAGTCTCCAAACTTGACAGCCGAGGAGGCGTCTTTAGTTTCGTTTCGTTTTTCAGCATTTTTTCATTCGTAAAATTAATTAATTAGAAATATTTTGTGAATAAATCAATTCCATAGGTGAAATGATTAATATAACTTCCTGGTTTACTTCTCAAATCGATTCTGTTTGTTTATATTCTGCATTTTTTAATTATCTTAACTATCAAATTGAAATTCATAAAAATGACTTTTTCAAGACCAATGTTAGTTTTTATACAAAGTTTTTTTAGTTAGACGCTTTGCAATATAATACTATTGTTTTTTATTCGTTTTTCTGTTGAGAAAATGCTACAACCAAAATGTTCTCTGGTTCCTAACAGACATAATGTTTTGAAGAGCTGAGAGACTATTTACATAATATTTCAAATAAGAAAAAATATATTCTATAATTTTGAGTTAAAATAGTGTTTTAGTGCATTGTATATGTTGGGAAATAACATATTAAAAATTAGAGCTCTACAAGCATTATTAGTTTTTGTTTTATGCCTTTTCAAACTTTAAATGCACTTTTTTTAAACTTTTATTTTTGATGGTGCAAGTGTTTTCTGTTCACTAAGGTTTTTTTCTGTTCCACATAGAGTCTTGAAATTTTTTGTAGATATTTTCATGCATATTTACTATAAGATTTAGCATGTATTTAGGCCTGAGAATTATAATTATTTTTTAAAAGAATATTATACTTAAGTTAATATTTTTAGAATTTTCATGTTTTTTTTTCAGGTTGTTTTAAAAAATAATTATTAAAAATTACAAATGAGTTAGATCATCAATTTCATGCTGACTTTTATTTTATTACTTTATAAAGATTTATATATAATACACAATACATGTTTTTATACTTATATATATTATTATATAAAGAACGAAATTACTTAATTTAGTCTTACCACTCAAAACTGCAACACAACTGCTTTTTAAGTACTAGATGCTTAGCCTACTGTCTTGATTTCGATAACAAATAAAATTTATTGAAAAGGTGTCCCGAAAGGGATGCTTTAGATATTTTAATTATGTTGCAGTTCGCACACAAATTTGCTTCCATTTTATTTAGTTTGTGGCTTCGTAAATCTAAGACTGGGAAAGGAAGTGACAAAATTTAGCTTAATTTACTTTTTCCGAAATGATTTCAATATTAGCTTCTGTATAGGAATATGCGAACGCTTATAAGAAAACTATCATAAATTTCTCACGGTACCATAACTTAATTTTAAATATAAGTTAATAGCTGATACTCACGACTTTGTTCGAATGGCATAAGTATTGGAAATTTTTATAAAAAAATATTTTGCAAACAAAATCCTTTTATCGTCTGAAACGTTTAATTAAAATGAAAACATGAAGTGAAACAAAGGATTTTTAAATACCTACGAAAATACTGATTTTTCCAGTAGGAGTTTCAATAATTTTTTTAAGAATGAAATGGAATTTAATGAAATGCTTTAGTGTTTCAGTTTGATTAGTATAAATAATCACTCGACAGAATTGAAATACAAAATTATATCTGCCTTTATTTTTATTTTAAATGAGAAAAGCTGTTGCACGAAATATTTTTAGGTTCTCGTAGTTTTTGAAAAATACCCAAAAGGATTTTTTCAAACAGCAGAAAGCTAATTCTTTTAAAAGTTATTAATAATTTCTGAAGAATGTTTGTTTGCTTCAATTTGAATGAATTTGGTTTATCCCCTTAAATTACAACAACATGTCTGACACGTGCATCGAATAACAGAATTTTTGCTATTTAAATCCGCAATTAAGCCAACGTAACATTTAATTTTGATACAAAAGTCACTCGGACACGCTTAAATGTCGAAAGTATTCTTTACCATCTTAAATAGATTGAAATAAATAAATATCCCAATTGGGTGGTGTCGTTTAATTTGGAAATTAAATAAAATCATGATTTTAACTAATTAACATAATCTTAAGAATTATACAAAATTAATAATTAGAATGAAACAAAAAAACATTTAAATCTGCATCCACCATTAAAATTTGAAAGTATTCATAAAGGAATAGAGAAAAAGAAAAGAATTCGTGTTCGTGAGACAATTTCGGCGGTGTTGTTCCATTCCACCATGTTTTTAGAAAGACAAACTAGGAATACTGATTAAATTTTTACTGTAAGGAAATGACAGTGCCATCAAAACGCGTGCGAACGACATTTAATTTTATATTTTGTACTTTGTAAATCTAGCATCTTATTTTTTTACTGTATTATTATCGACTGAGATTTCAGAATATGAGCTTGTGTCATACTATTTAGAGAGAGATTTTCGTAATCAGAACAGGCTGAATTGTTTTTTTCTGTTGTACAAAATATACTTTTATATTATTAGTTACAACTGAGTCTCATTTCCTGAACAGAAATTCTGATTCTGCGGTTGAGTTTGAGTTTTTACATAGGAATACCAACAAATAAAAAGTATGGATTTTATTTAAGTTTCAGATGTTTTCTTGATAATATAAATACATACAACGACAGAACACCTACTTATAAGTACTTTACAAAAGATTTATCAAATTACATCTCGAAATATCGTTAGAAGTAACTTTCAAAACCCAACTCGCCGTCATCAGTTCTCAGTTAATAATGTTTCTTTTCTTTTAATCGGTAACGGGAGATTTTCTGCGCATGCTCCAAAAACGCTGAAGACGATAACAATAAAAGCATTGTAGAAAATTGTGATTGAAAACTTTTCAAAAATTAATTAAAATGAAACAGTGCAAATGATGTCATTGAAAAGCTAATTTTTTTCATCTTTAAGATTATGTGAAAATAATTTTTCGGGTTATCGCGGTAAGACGTTAAAATGCCGGGTAATTTTTAATTAATTCTAAATACAATATCGAAAAATCCTTTCCTCGTGAGCAAATACTACCCAAGAAGCAACCACCTGCAAAATTTGAAGTTTCTAATCCTAGTGGTTTAGGAGAGTCGGTGATGTATCAGTGAGTCCTTGTCTCTTTTATATATGTAGATATAAATAAAATTTAAAATTTATGAACCAAGTAAAACCGAAATTCAGTGTTTAGTTGGACGTTTTCCCAAAAAAAAGAGATTCAAAAGAATTTCTTAGAGATTAATGAAAAAGGGCCATATTATTTTTGCAGCAGAGTTTAGGTTTGCTTTCTTGAGGTGGGAAATTGATTAAGCAGATGAATACGAGTAATATTTCTTATATTATGGTCAGATAAAAGAGGGAATTTATTGTTTTATCAATCAGTTTTATAGCTACTTCACTAGGTAAATTTAAAATACAAATAAAGACAGGTGATTTATATGAAGTCTGAATATTGTTACAAATATGGAAAGTCGCTTCCCAGCAATACAAGTCTTATGGTTGGGAAGAGAGTTTTACAAGGTTAAGCATGGAGTGACCTCAGCGACTCTTATGGCACTCATGACTTTGGCGACAAACTTGGCGACCATTTTGGCGATTTCTCGACTTTGGCCACAAATAGATGATTGCCGAAAATGCAATCCTTTTCTCGATATTTCTACTAGGAAAGGGAATACACGAGAAAACACCATGTGACGTCACGGCCTGTCGGAGAGGATATTTAAGGACGGCACCTAGTTCAGAAGAGCGTCTTTGATCGACTGGTTACTTCGCTTTGAAGCGCGAACGTCTTCGGAGTTCTATCCGCTGTGTGAGCTAATCAACTGGTGAGCTGAGCTATTATTTTCGTTACTAGTTATTTGCTGACTGTTTGTGTTGTTAGATATCAAAGTGCTGAACTGTCATTACCTGTGAATTGTTGTCTATTTACATTGGTAATCTGTGCAAGGACTATTGTTTCCTGTACCTGTGCTACGTGTTTTCCTGCATATTTGAAAATAAATCTTCATTCTCCATTATCCTGCGTGTTGGACTGTTTACACCATACACCACACAGAGACCTTTTGCTACAATATGATGACATAGAAATAAAATTCGAATATTTTTCTAGATATTTTCAATAAAATTAGAGATACCTGATTAATAATTCTATAAAATACATTCCAGCCACAACTAAATAACGTAGAGCCTTAGTAAATTTTATAATTAATCCTTAAAAATTTTTACATTAGATCAAACACTGTTCTTTGAGAAAAGCGCAACACGGGAAAGGAAATATTATCTTATAGATAGTGCGCTGTGATTTCGAGAAAAAAATCCAACTAAAAATAGTTTAAAAGAACCCTCAAAAATATGAAATTATCTAAATAATTTCTAAATTAAAAGCATGTTACAAAGATTTTTTTTCTAAATTAAAGATGAAACAACAGTTTCAAAAAGTTACTTCAATGTTAAAACCACCCAGTTGTATTTCAGCCAAAAATGTTATTATTAGGCATAAGTACCGGTCGTATGAGGATGTCATCAGACTGAAAAATACTTATTATATTGCGACTTAAAAGGTTTCCAAATATGCACATCCAATCTGAACTTTAAGCACTCCAAAGCAGCTCGAGAGATGCAATTTGGAAATACCTTTTATATTAGAGAGAGCAGAAAAAGTTCTTATATTTTAATTTGAATTTTCTTCTGTAAGAGACATTTTTCTAGAAAGCAAGGAAACCATTGTCACAAAAATGAATCTTTTTTCCTTAAACAAAATAAGATCAAACACCAAAAATATGTTTCTAACATTGGAAAAGTTTCTTTAAAAGATTAGTTATGCGTTTCGCAACTTTTAGAGCGTAGGACCGATCCGAAATTATTCTTGACCTACCACACAAAACTCAAATAAAAATGCTTTTAATGAAGTCGATGATGGCCATAAGCAATTGATGTTCTCAATATGCAAACCTTTCTTGAAAAGGCATTCCTACAGGAGCGGCCTGTGTATTTCAGACTTGATGTGTAAATCTGGCAATTCTTGCACCCGACATAGGTTTATGGCAATGTAAACATGGATGCGCACGAAGAAGCCAACTATTTCATTGGGATTTTCCTTAATACGTCCATTACAATGAGCCTCACCCGTGGGGCTTAAAAACTTTTCATTATGTGCCTCGAGAATCTCCCTTTGGTCATGGGTATAACATAACGAAACACGGGCTTTCAACAAAATCTCGAAAGAAATTGGGGGGCAGTTCGGCAATGACTTTAGGTTTGTATTTGGCACTCTGGGATTGAATGTTCTTGAAAAATATTGAACAATGGGCAATTTTCACTATCTATGATCGGCATCCCTCTAGAGACGAGGCAAATGAGGTCTCGAGAAATTCGGTTATAAATTTAATATGTGTAATATCTTGAATAATAATCGGTTTGTTACTAGTAAATTTAGCAAACACGTTATTTGTGATGTAGGACAACTAAGGTTAAAATAACATTAAAAGATAGGAAATAATTTTCAAATAAATAAATGATACATAAAATGGTCTTAACATAATAGCTGAGAATTTCAAAATAAGACTAATAAGCAGTTGGAACGTCACTGGACGTGATAGCTCTTATCAGCTAGGTATTTTCCTTCAGTCTTCCTAGAAATTTATTGTTCCAGTCGCAGCAGCGATGACATGAAATATTTCTTACTTCGTTCATTACTGTCTGACGTCATGCATTTCATGGACTCCTAATCAAGGCCTTCTCGCTAGAGAATAATCAGCTTAAAGTCTGCTAATGGAACTGTATTATAAAAATCAAATATCATTCAACTTACTTCTATGGCACGTAATCAAGTTTAATCTACTCTAATTACTTCGCATTGGTAGCAATTAAGGCCATTTCTGTTGGGATGCCTTTTAAGACATATTTTTAAAATTTTAATTATTGCTAACTGAAGAATATACAGAACACTGCAAGCACAGGATATTCTTAAAAATCAGCTCTTTTGCAATTTTGTTTGTTAGGATATAAGGGTAGTTTTGAAAACTCTTTTTGATTTTAAAACAGTCAGATTTACACAACTCATTGAGCAACACCTTTTGCGTTCGTATATAGAGAGAGATATTTTCACAAACGATCATGTCAGATTGACTGCTTTAATTTTCAAGAATGCTGTCGCGCCACTTATTTTAACTATATATCTTTTTAAGTATTGAAAGTAAATTATATATTTTAAGCCACAAAATGTTTCTTCTGCTAAAATATAATTGCTTTTAACATTTTCTAGACCAACATCTGATTGAGGTTAATTTTTACACAGGTTTTTCTGTATATTTCACCTTCAAATGTTTTAGTTTAATGATATGAATACATAAAATAGGAATAAAAAAATGTATGTATTTTTTAATGGGAACATTGGTCACTTCTGGTTAAGCCCATTACATTAGACATACAAATGGATAACAATGATGATCAGACATTATAATAAGCAAATTATTAGAAAGATTATTTTATAACTAGGTACAGATATAAATTCAATTGGAAATTTATGAATTTAAATGAACAAAAAATATATTTTGCAAAAAAGACAAGAACACGCAATTTTATAATTGTATCCCATGGTACTATGGGAAGTAGTTCGAATATAGGTGCTTTTCTAGCACACATTGCATTGAAATCTTTTTTTTCTCCACATTATGCATCTTTTCCTGAGTTGTTGCTGTTAGACAATGACCATCACACTTCATCTGCGATACGCGATGATTAACTTTGGTCGTATTTGAGGTCTATCTTTTTCGCCCCATTTCGCAAAAGAATAATTATAAATTTTATTGTAATAATCACTTTTATAACTAAGAAGATATAGAAATTCATTAAAAATGAAGAATTTAAATATATGAAGTTAAATGAATATAAAATATATTTTGCACAAAAAAGTGTCGAAAAGGAAACTTTGTAACTGAATCCTATGACTCTCTGGGAAGTTAACATTTTGCATATTAACCTCAGTTGTTGCAATAAGGTATTGCCATATTGTTTATTCCGCTGCGATACACAACCGGTAACTTTTGAGAGTGTTGCAGGTCAATCCTTTTATGCCTC